>JAQGAB010000996.1:0-19722 GCA_034696565.1 Isotomurus graminis
ATGACATTTGATTTGCTTGCAGTGAGAGCAGAGAGTGGATGTTGAATATTCTTGTACACGGACTGCGTACAAAAGAAGACTGGGACATTGCGAGTAAAGTTCCAGTGATAAGATGTTTGTGTTCGGCGTTTGCTGTTGAGAAGATTGGAGTGCAGAGGAAGATTTTGAAAGTGTTGGCGAGTGGGGCGAACATCCCGGGCGTGGCTCAAGACATGGTCGACAAGTTTTCGGTTCTCCTGTGGATAGGGAATATAAATGTAGAGGAGAAATATTATAGAAGGGAGTTGGAGGATGTGTATCGTAATTTAAGTTTAAGTTGTCCTGATGGAGGATACAGGAATGGGATATTTAAGTATGTGGCTGATAAGCATAAATGGACGTATCGGAGGATAGAGACGATGACGGATAAGGTAGAAGAGATGGAGTGTGAAGAAGGGGAGGATTGAAGTAGATAAGTGTTTAAGTTAAACTATTATGGACTAATAAATGTTTTGTCTATTTTGATTGACGAGCTCCGTGTCGTGTAATCCTTAAGCACATCTGTTTCTGTGGATCAAGCATTCCCCACTGACACAGTGAGATGGGTATGACTAATCCGGTGCTCGGGATTTCTTGGTTTTTCGTAAAAATAGCTAACCAGGAAGTTAAGGCTGTATTTTTATCTTTCCTTGCTCACTTTATGAGACTGTCTCGTGTGGATTAAACCAGAGGAATAGTACAACACACTTCTCCACGTCTAAGAGTTCATACACCTTGCCAAGTCTTTTAAATCCTCTAATATTCCTAAAACCTCCATAATATTCCATAATCCTGTGAAATAGGCGTTTTGGAATGGACGGGAAAGTGAAGGCGCTGGAAATGCGGGTGAGGGAAGTAGAACGGGCTTTGGACATCGAAAAGAAGCAGGCGATGGAAACCCACAGACAACTGTGCAAGCGAGACAGACGGATAAAAGAACTGGGAATTGAAGTTGAAGAATACAAAATGAAATTCAAAGATGCGGAGAAGCGTTTCCTGGATTTGGAGTCCGAGCTGAGAACACACAAAAGACACTTTGACGAAGTGGTAAGCAGATTAATGAGAGATAAATGATTTCACATTTTAATTGTCATACAGCTTATTAACCCTTTTGGTATTTCAGACGGAGATTTCTAATCTAAACCAATCTCGGTTTCGGAAGGTTCATCAAATGTACCTGAACGAAGTTGGGAAGAGTGAAGAGTTCGCAGAGCAGTTGAGACGAAGACGAGCTGTGGACAATCAGACTCAATACTTTGTCCAGGCTTAATTATTCTTTTCCATTACTTCCCTCAAGTCCCCACCTACCATTCCTTCTTTTGCATGTCGTTCTTGAGTTCCAACATCTTTCAGGTGTGAATAATGGAAATCATTCCCCTCGTGTGTTAAAGTTGAATAGTCGGATGCAAATTATTATGCTAATAAATTTACCATATTTGTACATAAATTGGGAATATGACTGGGTTTATTTTTTGAGAAATACCCTCACGGGTCCTATTCATATTTTGATGCGGAGTCTTAGAACTACTTCGTTTTAGTCTCAATTGTGTACTAACTTGTGGTATGATTCATTTATAAATTGAATAGTAGTGAGCTTTGTAAGACAACAATACACTTTACAACAATAAAGGTTGACACATTTAGCTTCCCACTATTCTTCCAGTGATACACACGATTCAAGAACCAGAGAACATTGACAGGAGTTGTGGAACTCACCTTTCAATATTTCTTAATGTCTGTAGGACTAATTAAGTGATTAAAAGTGACTTAATTAACAATCAAAATGTCAACTCCAGCCAAGCGTAAACTAATCGCTATTTTAAAAGTGCTTAATGAGAAACGAGGGAACGCTAGGATTGCAGCTTTGGTCAGTATGGTAATTGAATTAACTTATGACTGGAAATCCAATGGATCTGGTTTCTCACGAATTGGTTTGTAGTTTCTCAGAGTCTACGAGATAATAATTCCGGATCAGTTCAAAAGTCTGAAGATAGAGTCATTTGATAAGGTCCTTAGAACTCACTACACTGGAGGAACGGGCACTTGGATATGTGAGTATTTATTGAAACACATATTTAATGCTTTAATAGAGTCGTGTGTACATGAATCCTTTTACTGTTCCAGTTATACGAGTGACTCCGATGTACCTCACTGCGAAATTGATACATACGTTATATGGGGTACTTCATTACTTTTTATTGATTGGATTAATTCATAAAATGGTTCGGGTAAGTGATAGCCATGTTTTTTAAATTGCAGGAAGAGCATGAAGAGTTTTTCTTGTGGGTTTACGCCGAAACAATCTACGTGTCTTTGCATCTGGTAACTCATGTGGCGTTTACTCTGCTACAAGATTTCGACTTGTATCAACTGCTCACTGTAGAAAGTCTGATAATCTACGCGTATTGTGTTCTACGAGTCGTGAGTATTGTTGTAATTGACACGTACTTTAAGTACATCTCTTCAAGGAGGCTGAAAGAAGCTTTTGGAGGTCAAGGCAGAGAGTACTGGGAACTGTTGTCCCAATGGCACCGTCAACGCCATGAGGATCAGCAGAAGGCACAGCCGGAAAGTAAGGAACAAGTCCCACCTTCTGGAACTTAAATACTTGCGACTTGCGACTCATTGGGAATAATGTAAAGTATTTTACGCTGTGATGATGTTCCTAATTCTTTGTAATGTGCTGTTTAATCAAGCTACTTTTTAATTACACAAATAAATAGGAAATGAAGTACTTAAGATTTCGAATGGCATTTGAATTCCTAATTATCTTTGCGTATCACATCATCAGAACTACATTCAAAACATCCATCCTAACATTAAGCGTTGTATAAACCAGTTTTTCCTTTCATATAATTTACCACATTTAAGTAAATTCGAACTAGAATGTGTTTAATTCACTCGTAGAATTCTTTTAATCTCTCTGAATTTATTCTTCATTCGTTGAAGGTTCATAAAAACCAATACTAAACGAGATTATTGTTGTAAATTATTATTGTAATGCAAACATATTCTAATTCATAATTGTTCCGGTTCACCCTCATGTCCGAGCTCTGTACAGTTATACCCAACTAGTTAAATGCATCTCTGCTTTACCCTGTACATATCAATGTGAATAAACACAATCAATGAAACAAAGTACGAAATAAATTCCACTCCCCAGACTCCCCGTATCCATTAAATGAATATTCAAACGACACCACGACAAAAGATTAGTCCTCACACGGACTTGGGTCCATTAGAGAGGTGGAGGAGGATTGTCGGGAGCAGCCAAGGCCAAATCTGGATATTCTTATCAGAACCGGTTACACCACACTGTCCTACATAGTCCATAGTGTGCAAAACTTCACATAAAGTGTCTGCCTCAGCTTATGAGTGTGTCTGGTTCTTCTCAAGATCATTTCATTCCTCATTCTGATCTCTCGGCGTCATCTGTTCTTCGATATATTCCAGTGGTGACAAAATATTTCTACTATAATCGTGGATACATTGGATTTCAAACTTGTTGAGCATCCTGAGAGGTACTCGAGATATATTACACAATAACTTAACCGAAGGCAGCACAGGTTTATAGTTGAGACAATTTTTTAGCAGAAAGAGAAGTCCAAAGTCCACCCGGCTCAGTTCATGAGGATTGATAGATTCTGATGTGGATTGACGAAACCAGTCGTAAAAACTTGTTTGTCTCATTCCTTCTCACTTAAACTCATTCTCCCATCAGATTCCCACAGATTAACTTGAACAGATTTATTAAATTAATTATTTCAGATCCCGATGGACGAGGAGGAGTGGACTCGACGTCAAAAAGAGGCGGATGCATTTCACCTCCTTCAACGGCATTTGGAACTAGAAGACCCCTCCAATTTCTCTCCTTCTGGAGATGCGGCTTTGACGTGGACTCTGGAGAAGAAGCGAAAGTTGTTGTCGAAATTCGATTTATTGCTGGTTCCAACGTGTGAAGAGGATGAGGAGGATGTTTCCACCACTACTTTAAGCAACAAATTTCTCACGGGAATATTGCAAACGGTTTTGGGAGTCTTCGAGTGCTCCTCAGTTGAAGAGATGGTCGCTTTTGTAGAAGACAGCGGAAATTGCATTCCATCCTCTGCTTCCAGTGTTAACGGTCCGTTAACAGTTTATTTTGTAATTATATACAATTTAAAGACGAAGGTGTTAATTGTATTTTGATTTAGAAAGGAGACTACTGCACATAAAATTCCTGGAATTAATTCAAAACTGCATGGGAATTGACACCGACGGTTCTGATGGAGACACCGACGGTTCTGATGGAGACACCGACGGTTCTGATGGAGACACCGACGGTTCTGATGGAGACACCGACGATTCTGATGGAGGAAGCAACGGTGACGAATTCATTCGAATGTCTGAAAACATTTTCGAATCTGAACACTTCAAACTTTTGTTGGAATTCATTTCGCAACAATTTAATCGAAATGTGCAAGTCAGTGTTTTCAATTTCGATTCCATCGTGTCGATCAACAGTCCCAAACCATCTCTAACAGGAGACACGGAAGTTGAAGACAACGTCAACAATGTCCAGGCGGTCTTCCTTTGTGGAAAGTACCTGAATCTGGTCACAAGTAGGAAGTCGCTGTTCTGTTCCGAAGCGGACTACTGGGACGATCTTCTCACCAACGCTACCCAAGAACAAGAAATGCTTAATGCCCTCAGCAAAGTTCTTAATCAAAAGGATTTCGACGTGGAATGCTACGTGGAGAATAAACTTGAGACGGAACTGCCAGCGGTCCGATCATTGGAAGACTTCCGGGGACTCTTTCCAATTGAAGATGATCACTTACAATTCCTAAACAAACTAACTTTGGAAGAAGCGTGGATAAAAGCCAGTCAGAACTATTCCCACGTAGAACTCGTCACAAAGCTTCAACGACTGTACATCGAGAGTATGAAGGAAGCCTGCAACGTCTTCTACATGGAACAGACTTCCCAACAGAACGAAGACATTGAGAAAGCCAAGCTGAAGAAGCTTCTCTTGGAACAACAAATTGAAAACGGAAGATGGGAGATGGAAAAAGCTGAAGAGGAAATCCGACTAGCGAAGGAGAAGCAGCAGACCCTCAACGTAGACATCGCGAACTCTGTCGACACCGACGCGGCTTTACAAGCAAAGTTGAAGTCACTTAAGTGCAAAATGGCATTCTTGAATTTCCAGTCGACCTTATGGAAGACTCCCTTAACGTACAACTTGGTCGTTAAAGGCTTAAACAATGAAGTCAGAAGTATGTCATACACTTCTTTATGTCGACACGTAGAAAAAACTTATGCCATTCCCTTGAACACCGACGCCCTTGACGAAGAAAATGACACAGAAGAAAATAAGGAGTCTGTGCTTGAAATCCTGGAAAACCTGCACTCTCCGCCAACAACCATCACAAAGAAGGGACCGAAAGGTCAAACTATCACGGAGGTCAGCGGAAGGACCGTCGCATTAAGTCAAATACCTTCTCCATCGTCCCACACAACGGAGCTGAGAATCATTTGTTCCAACCAGCTGTTCGTGGACTGCAGCTTAAGCAATAACGTTTATCACGGGAAGAATGTTTGTCTGATGGGAGACAAGATCCACGTGGTTGTTCCCAATCTGAGTATTGATGTCTCCGGATCCCACGGACTTCCACTGGAAGTTCCAATGAAAGCAGACAATGGGAGATACGCTGGACGGGATGGATTCGATGGAGATGACGGTCAAGCTGGGGAATCTGCTGGGAATGTTTATCTCCGTGCACGTCAACTTGAAAACGGTGAATTTCTTAAGATAATCGCCAATGGGGGGAATGGAGGTCACGGACAAAGCGGTGGAGACGGTCAGGACGGAGCTGATGGAAACGACGGAGACGATGGAGAACTGCCAAGTGGATGGTTTTATGGTTCGTTGTCAGCAGTAGCGACTTACTTCAAAAAGTACAGAATAGAAAGAGGATCGAAGGGAAGAGTGGGAGGACGTGGAGGGGACGGAGGGCGAGCTGGGCTGGGGGGGTGTCCAGGAGAAAAGGGAACTATCGTTGTCCAGTGTCCTGACGACAGCGTCAAGAAAGAGATGAGCGAAGGAAAAAGCGGAGTGGATGGGACGAATGGCAAAGGCGCCAACGGAGGTTCCGGAGGCCGAAATGGAGTAGACGACGGAGTGGCTCACCAAGGTTCGTGGTGTCCAGGATTCGACGGAAGGACTTGGGGAAAAGGCAAACTGGACGTTAAGGAGTATTACAGATGGTACGGATGGGCAGGGTACGAGCTGGTCTACCTACAAAGTCAATCTGAGGTCAGAAATTCACGTGCAACAGATGGGACAAAAGGTCAAGACGGAGAGAAAGCCGACGAAAGAAGCCATTGTAGAAGAACTCCAAGCAACATGTCAAAGATCAATCAAACGGACGTCACTTCCAGGTTTCTTGAGTTGGTTTCTGTGAACGGAGAGTCTGGGAATAATGGACACGAACTTGCAGCGATGCAAAAGGAGACACATAACTTGCACAAGTCGACTCAGATGAACTCTTCGGCCAGACAAGTCTTGGAAAAGGAGTTGCAGAAGACAGCAGAGCTTGAGATTAAAGCTGAAGAAAAACACAAAAATGCAAAGGAGAATGTGAATGCCCAAGATCGACATCTGCAGACTGAGAATGCCAATTTGGAGATGCAGCAAGCAGCTCTGAACAACACACTCAATCAGCGAAAGAAAGTCATGAATTTAGTTCAGAATGCTGAAAACGCTTTAAAGCAGCAGAGTCTGCAGCGAATGGAGCAGGAAACAAGACAAGCGACTGTTTTAAAACAAGCTGATCCTTCTACAGTTTCTCCAAAAGGTAGCACATCAGGCCCAGAAAAAGTAAATGCCACACAGGGTCCTTACTTTCAGAAGCCTAAACTACCCGAGAAAGAAACGAAAGAACACAAATTTGGCATAACAGAAGAAGAGATCGCTCAAATCCAGTCGGATGACTTGTTAATGGAAAAGCTTAGCTCTTTAACATCCGTAGGCGAAAGTTACAGAACGTCGACAGCAAATAAACTCAAGGGGCTTGTTGGAAGGAAACCCAAACAAACTTTATACGGTATACTTCAATCATTGCAGACAAGTGACAAGCTCAAATCATCCGAAAATCTCAAGCAATTCAACAAGATAATTGTTGAGATACAAACGAAGTTCCCAAAGGTTCCACAGACACTTTTGCTGGTTCTTAAAGACATTCTTAACCAAGAGACGGAATTGTGGCTTGTGAACAAAATTCAAGCTGTCAATAATGAAGTGGATGCCCAAGTGATTGTTACTGCAGCGAAGAACATTCATTCAATCCTTGTGGGAGTTCCAGTGCCGTCTTCTCCAGAAAGTGGCAGCAACTCGACCAGTGAAGTCAGTTACGTTGAAGTGTGTGTGAAACTGCAGAGTATAATTTCAAGCAAGAAGTTCAACGCTCAAGGGTGCGATGAAGTTGTACAGGAAGCTCTGCTGCAGTTGACTTGCATAAAGGATGACTCGGACTTGACTGTTGTTGAGGCTTTACATCGAGTATGAATCAACAGACTTGTTTAAACATTGTAAAAGTTAATTATTAATGGAATACTTAATCATTTCACAGGTAATTCTGGAATCCTCAACAGCAAAGAGTCTTCTTCCGATTATGTGTCACATAATGCCGTTCCTTCATCTCTCCGTCCCACAAATGGACGAACTCAGCAGAACTATTTTGTCAGCTCAGAGTGTCCTTCGTCTTCACAATGCTGGACAAGAGCAGACTTACCAGGAATTACGGGAACTGTCAAAGTCGCTTCATACAAACTTTTACCATCTGGTCACAGAAAAATCCATTCCAAAGCTCATTCAGAAATGTAATGCAGACCCTTCTTCAGACTTTTCAAAGCAATTGAAACGTTTAAGCGATCGACTAGAAAATCCGTACTGTCACACGCAGATAACCTTCCAGAAAAAGCAAGAGTTGTACGAAAACGGTCTGTTTGAAACAGAAGACTTGACTCAGTTGGAACGGGAGATCTTCCCTGTGACCACTTACAAGTTGGAAGACATTCCACAGAAGATTAAGTCACTGAGAACAGTAACATCAAACTCTCAGGTTTACAGAACTCTTCTGTGTCACTGCGATGTAATTTACATCTCATCAAAACGGAAGGACCTAGAGATCGAACAATTCCAGAGTATTTTTAGTTCTTTGCAAAGTCTCAAGTTTCAAGAGGATTTTAAAGGGTCACTGCTCGTTTTGGATGGTCTTTGTCAACTGTACAGTCTGACGGTAAAGTCAATTTACTCGCTTTTCGATAAGAAACTGTTCCACTTGCAAAACATCAGTCAGGCGGAGCAAACAGAATTAACTAATCTAAGGACAGAAGTGGCTGAACACCTGCTGAATATTTTGAATCCTCTTCAGTCGCTACTAAACAAGGAGGAGATCATTCACAGCTTTTATGTTGAGCTTATGAAGCTAACTTACGGATGGGTTCGTATTTCCACGTATGAAAATGGAAAGGAAGCTGTACTGCCAAACATTTCGGCTGCAAAGGAAGTTTTACAGCTCGTGAAGTCTAAAATAAATCAAATACCTATCGATTGTCCTGTCCAGGAGAAGTTGCTGAAGGAATTGGATGAAATTGTTGAAGAAGAGCACAAACACATGTTACAAGTCTTGTGGAAGAACATGTGGACGACTAACAATGTAGAGAGCTTTGAACAACTTCTGGAGAAAGTAACAGAGAAAAAGGAAATCACAGACAAGGAACAAAATGTACTCTGTACATTTCTTCTTCTCAAAGATTCATTCGCAGCATTAAAACTAACAAACACGGGTTCTGAACACGACGAAGAAATTGTGGAGGACAATTACAAGAAAAATCAAAAGGATTTTGTAGACTTTGTTCTCTCCAAACGGAAGGAAGGCGATCAGAACTCTGAGTACAAAAACCTCCTGGTGACATTTGAGAGTCTCGAAGACTCTGTGGAATTGTCTAATCAACTGGACACAGGTTTGCAGAAGCTGTTTGGAGGAAAGCAGATGATTTTGAGTGGACTCGTCAATTCGTATGCAGACAAGTGCCAAAGGTTCTACAGTCTTTGGAGGAAACTGGAACAAGGGTCGATACCGTCCTTTGGAACTCCTTTTGTAAACTTTGTTTCTGAATGCATCAATCAAATTCAACGGCTAGAAGACTCGAGCAAGTTACAATCAACTGACACGCCTAAACTTTTCCGGCAGTCGTTGGCTGAGTATTTCGCTTTAGACTTTCCATTCTTCCCTGCAGAAGTCGCCACAAAAGGTTCAGAGTTCTGCAAAAATAATGGAGTAATTGCGGAGTTGATGGAGACTCTAAACAAATTCTTGCCAGTGGAAAAGGAGGCATTGCTACCCAATTGGGCTGAAAGTTTATTCCTTATTATTCTGGAAATCCTTAATACTGTCAACGTGTCGGAGCTGAAGGACAACAGCTTTGTAAGCAACAGAAGTCTTCAAGTTTGCAAGAAGCTGGATGAATTAAAGTACAATTTTGGGGAAAAGTCATCTAGAATTTCTGAGACACTCAAGGAAATCCAGCAAGTTATTGCGGACATTTCAAGACGATTCTTAATCTCCAATCAAAAGGATAACTTGGATATGATCAAACTTGAGCAAGCTGAGATTTCCATCTGGATTCGGAACTTCCCTTGTCATTTATCAAGGCTCTGTGCCCTATACACTTCTTGGAACAACAAAGGGATTGAAACATTACTCGACTTTGATGAGAGTCCCAAAGGACGCGTAGCCAGACTGGCTTTTACTTCCAATCTCTCATCTGAAGAAAGAAATCTCATGCAGAGAGCCATGAGCAGTGATCTTCTAACTTCACTTGAAATCACAGAACCTACAGCATCACGAATGGCAATCTCTCCCCAGAATGAAAACAGATTTGTTCTGATGTTCCAACCAAACCTGCAAGACTCCGACTGGGCTGGACAATTCCCTTTGTTCCTTCCACGAGAAGCTAAACTAATTAAAAGAATCATTAAAATTGGAGAGACTGATTGGAATCGTATAAAGAACATAATGCTCACAACCAGCTGCTCAGAATGGGAACCTAAGTTCCTGGAATGTCTTCTTTGTTCCCAATTCACGAATTTGGTGGTCCTATTTTCATCCAAGATTAAAACAATTCTGGAACTCTCTCCTCCTGATGATACTCAAGTCAACTTCAAAGCTGTTTTGGATAGTTTCCAAAATCACTACGACATCTCTCAAGTAGACAACGAGAGTCTCATTCATTTGACCACAACCGTCTTCCCAAAACTAAGTGTGGACATTTTGGCCTTCCTCAAGTTCAAAAGTCAGTTCAATCGAGTACTAACTTTGTGTCCAAACCGCTGGAACTTCAGTACATGGCTTATGGCAATTCACCACCAAATTCTGGAGAGTACGAATATTTCACTTACTTGGGTGACAGATCTTCTGGTCCAATGTGCAGAACAGGATTACAATCATTTAGCCAAAATCACAACTGCTTCTTCAAATAACTCTTGGATAAGCGAAGTTCTTCTCAGCATTCTTTCCGAAATTTACGTCAACTGGACTAAGCTGCTTAAAGAAACAAGCATTTCTGTTCTGTCTGCAACTTCCTTTGCAAATCAACTGAGGAAGGCTTTAACTTTTGCTCCACAAATGACAAACATTCACCAGGAACTTCTCACCGTGATGATCAACTGCTTATCTCAGGAATCCAGAACAGCCTCCGAATTTGCCAAACCTGATGCCGACCATTGTCAACAAGTAATTGAACAACTTGTCCAGTTTAATCTTCACAAGGATAATTCGACACTCAGTGAAGATCTCCTTAGTAAACTCAAACGAGCTCCGTTGACAAGGTGGACGAGTGTTATGCGGGAAGACATGTACCTAAAGTCATTCGACGAGGCCACAGTGAACTCCATCCTCAGATTCGAATCACAAATTGGAATCCAAAATGCACACCAATTCGTCTCTACATTCGGCCTCCTCGTACACCCATCCAATTTGATAATAATGCTCCACAAGTTCTGCTCTCAGGAATGGACTTTCGACTCAGATTTGCTTGCACAATTAAACAAAATAGCTACCAAACACAAGGAAAAGAAAAGCCCTGAAGAACTTTTGGACAAATTCATGAAAGCTTGTGCAGCATACACTAAACAGGTCCAAGACGCTCCACGAAACGCAGAAGAGCTTATCCGTCTAATGAAATGCGAGAGAAAAAACGACGGAATGGCTGAAAGATATTTGAATTCTCGAATTATAGAAGACAAAAAGGACACAGGAGTTCCCTTGCTTCAAGAAATGATAGATAATGTTAAATCAGCTTACAAACGCCAGTCAAAACTCGCGTCTGAATTTACCACAGAGCCAATTTGTAACTGGACAAAGCACGAGATCTACAAGTGGGTGGGGAGTCTTCTGGTTTCCAAGAAAAGAATGTCCATGTCAAACAGATTTTCTAACGCGGTTGGGAAGGTCAAGTCCAACTTTGCAAAGGCAGCTTTAAAACTATCTATCGAAATAAAAGGGAAGAAGATAACAAAGCCAGAAATAGTCGAGGAGATCAGAAGCAACTCTCCAGAAGTACTTGCCGTTTGTATACGAGCTTTGGAACTCGTCAAGAAAGTTTCCCTTCGAGATACTCAACTCATTGCGATTCTTCTGTTGCTGGATCGCTCGAGGAAATCCAAATCCTGTCTGGGGGAAGTTGCTACTGGCGAAGGAAAGACCTTAATTTTGGCTGTGGTGGTGGCTGTCAAAGCTCTCGAAGGAGACAATGTCGATTTGGTGACGAGTTCTTCCGTCTTAGCTGCACAAGCGTTAGCAGATGTCAAGTCATTTTACTCTCTAATGGGAATCAGTTCTGCTGTCAACTGTGATCAGAAGGCTGAGAATGAGATTGTCCGTAGAGGAAGATATCAGAACGTCGTAATTTATGGAGACTTGGGAAGCTTCCAAAGGGACATTTTACTCTCAGAATTCTTCGGGAAACGAATCACAATGGGACGAACTGCTGACGCAGTTGTGGTGGATGAAGTGGATTCGATGCTGTTGGATAAAGGAGATAACATATTGTACCTGAGTCACAACATTCCTGAACTCAAACTTCTTAGTCCAGTCCTCATTGACATTTGGCAGGCAGTTCACGCTCCCGATGTCCAAAATGGTCTTCCACGGGACGTAGTTCAAGTTGTGAGGTACATGAAAAGGCGAATGGACACAGGAGGAATTACATTCCCGAACTACTTGAAGAGTTTTGTTCAGGCGAGACTTAATGTGTGGGTGAAGAATGCTTTCCTTGCTAAGAACATTGAAGAAAAAGATGCGTATATTGTGACTAACGTCGACCAGAAAGGACATCGTGTAGTACTGATGGACAAGGACACCGGAGTGGAGCAGACTTCGATGCACTACAACGGAGGGCTCCATCAATTCATGCAGCTTAAACATGGAGAGAAATTGAGTCCTGAAAGTCTTAAGGCAGTTTTCATGTCAAACATCACTTACCTCAGGAGATTCGAAGGTCAGCTAATGGGAATCACTGGCACGTTGGGATCTGAAATGGAGAGATCCCTTCTGTCTCAATGTTACGCAGTAGAGTTCTTCCAGATTCCGAGATTCTCTTGCAGAAGATGTATAGAAGAAGACGCTAAGCTAATCACCAAAGGAGGTCACAGCGCGTGGCTGGAAGAGATCGAAACGACGGTAGAGTCTTCCATTAAAGAAGGAGGAGCAGTTCTTGTCATTGCAGAGAATGTGAAGATGGTCGAAAATATCTCGGCAAAGCTCAAAAGCAATCCCAAGTTGGACTCCGAACTGATCTACTCGTACACAAGCGCCTTCGATACAGATTTCATGGAGAAAAGAGAAAAATCAGCTCTGGCCGTAGGAGAAGTAATCATAGCCACAAACATCGCCGGAAGAGGAACAGACATTCGAACGTCAGACGAACTTAACGAAGCAGGCGGACTCCGAGTCATACTGTCCTTCTTGGCTCCTAATGTTCGAATAGAAGAACAAGCGTTTGGTAGAACTGCGAGGGCCGGTAAGAAAGGAACAGTTCAATACATAATTAATGTAGAAGCCACTTCCTTTTCCCATCTGAATTTGAAATCCATTGGGAGTTTACGACAAGCGAGAGACGATGCTGAGAGTTCTCGACTCCAGGAATTCAAACAATCTTCCATCCCCAAAATTGAAATGGAGGAGAAACTGTTTAAGAAATTCACGACATTTCTGCATCAAGCCAAACTAAAGCTGGAAGACCAAAAAACCTCCAAGATTCCTCGAGAGTTTGTGGAAACCCATTTAGACAACTTAAAGAACCGCTGGGCACTTTGGTTGGATTCAGTTGGGGAGCAGATTGTAATGGCTACTGCCTCAAAGTCAGACATGGTCTTCAAGAAATTCGACGCATTTTGTAAGGAGATGACATGTTCACTTAAGTCAGGAGTGGAAAACGAAGGCAGAAGTATTTTTTAGAGAGGTCCCGTCGAAATAACCAGACTGGGGAGACTTTACGAATCGCAAGAGAAGTTTGATTTGGCTATAAGCTACTTTGAAAGAGTAATCGCGGACGAGCCTGCGTATTCTGAAGTCGCCAGGTATTACTTGGCAGCGTGTCTTCTTCGGAAATACCCGGAGGGTTTATCACACCGAAGAATTGCTTCAAGACATTTAAAACTATCCAGAAGAATTTTAGAAGAACGGATTCAAGCTTTGAGTGGAAGTGTCCAAATCCTCAATTTCATAAATGATAAGCTGAAGAAGGAAGGGAAGGGAATGGTCACCGGAGGATACTCACAAATGGTAAAGAACGAGTGCGAAATAATGCAGGTCCACGTTGGAAGGATTTCCCAAGCCGTTGGAGCCAACAGCTTTGATGTCTATGCGGTTAAGCAGATCAAAGGAGTTCTGGGAGACGATGAAGCTGCAGACATACATAAAGTCTTAATGGAACTCTCTCCTGTACTTAAGAGTTACAGGTACAATCTTTTAAATCAAAATCCAGTTTATTGAATTATCTGGCATCTTTAAAACCTTAATACTTGTGGTTTGCAGAGTTAATCGGAAAGTAAAGATTGACATGGCGTCCAAGAAGGTCCACAAATTGAAATTTGCTTCAAACACAGACTACGAAGTAATACGATGGCCCTCAACATTTAAATACTGCAGAAGCGAAGTTCTTGCGTTACTTTTAGGCGCACAGCAAAATGGAACTCGTGTCCTTCAAGAAGTCCAACTGAATGATTTTGTGCTCACCAAAAATAAATTGTGGAAGTACCTTATCGAAAACAAAATCATAACCAATGAGGTAACGAAGAAGATTCTGAAGATTAATTTTAACGAAAGCGATAAAGACACCGGAAATTGGAAGAAATTTGACGAATTAGCGTTCCCTCACAAGTTCTTTCAGTTTAAAAGTACTGTGAGGACGGTTCTGGGTGAAAATAATGATTGTGAGTACAAACCATTATTCATGGAGGCTTTAGCTATGCCTTTGGAATGTCTGGAGTGGCTGGAGAAGAATTTGAAAGAGCTCGAGATCCTTGTGGAAGTGGAGGAAACAAGTGGGGATGTAAATGAAAAGCTTAAACTTTGTGTTAACAAGAAGACACAATATTTGGAGGGACTGCCGAACACAGACGACTCTTCGAAGTTGTATCCCATCATCGCAGCGATTCTCGTTAGCACTTCAGAAACAAGTGGTGAGTGGACGGTGAAATCACAAGTCGAATTTAAAACGATTCCTCTGCCAGAAACTGAGGAAGACGGAAGCAAGACTCTTTGGAGATTCCTCGTAGAAAATGAGATCCTTAAGCCCCCACGCATCAATTTCCCATTAGAGTTGTGTACTTCCAGTGACAACGTCAAGAAGCGTGTGGAAGAGATACAAAAGTCTCTGAAGAACAGCAGTCAGCTGAAAGAAGTGTTAGATCGCTATCATCCCGACGACAAAGGGACAAAACCAACAGTAGAAGACATTATGAAATCCATCAAAGGATCGATTGGATCTCTGAGAATGGCAGTACAAGTTACAGTGGGATACCAAGACCTTGCAGATTACTTTACTTCAGGAGTCTTTCCCGTGGAACTTCAGGACTTCCGAGATCATCTCTTCCATCACGTGCTGATGATTGGCGAGTACAGCTGGTGGAATGCTTGGGGGCCTTACATCGTTGCCCTTATGGGAGTTGCTCTTATAATTGCTGGAGTCCTCCTTACGTTGTGTTCAGGAGGTCTTGCTGCTTTTGTTTCGAGTGTCTTGATAAGCGAGGGAATAGGAGATTTGTGCTACGCTTTTCAAAGCTATCGGAGTGGTCACTTCAGCTGGAGTGAATACGGATGGTACAAAATCTTCAGTTTGGCAATGTCTTTGGGAACTGCTGGCATCGGCGCTTGGCTGAGCAGAGGAGCTAATGCAGCCCAGTTTGTAGGAACCACGGGATTTGCTTTGGTTTTTGCCGTGGGTGGTCAAGTCATCAGGAAAATAGGGCAAGCAGTGTTCTTCACTCTTGCTGATACGATTGTGACAACTGTCCTGGACAAACTTCGCGAGTTCCTTATGGACGTCTGCAAGAACAAGATTCAGGAAAAGGTGCCTTTGATTGTGAATGAAAAGTTCGAAAAGCTAACCGAAGGAATGGACTCCGTCCATAAAAACAGCTACGAGAAATCCCAGCCAGTGAAGTTGATATCTGAGACCTTCACTGCATCTCTAGTGGAAGCCAAGAGAGGAGTCATTGGAAGCAAGATCTACTCCAAAGGCTCTGAAATCGCTTCACAAGTGGGACAAACGATGGCCAAAGCTTCGCAGAAATTGTGGTCTGCTGGACACAACATGAATCTAAATTACGAAGTAGGTTCAGGGATTAACTTCCAAACTCGTGGTGGAAATCTACAGAACATATTCAAGTGGATAAACCGGGTCATCATAATTGGAAGAATCATCAAAGGAATCATAGAAATGGTCTCTTATGCTGGGAGAGTTCTGGATAATTTCATTGAGAAGCTGAAGTGTGTGGCAAATAATCTGAGCTCACAAACACGTAAAAGGAATTCCAAGAACGAGAAATGCGAACAAATGGACCAGAAGAGCTACGAAGAGTTTCGGGAGAAGATGAAAAATCAGATGAGTGTTGATATTGTAGACTACATGGCTCAACAAGTCCAGCATTCGATGCTTCAACCGCTTATCACACAGAAGTTATGTCAGATTATGAGTAAAGTTGGAAACGCTGCCATGAAGAAATCCAGTAAGATGTTCAGTTCCATGTTTTCCGGACGCCAACAGAGCCAAGTACAACGAACAGTTCCGTACGGACCACAACTGCCGACAGGAGGGGAAGGAACTTTGGACCCGAATGAAGTTGACGGAGACACAAATGTGACGGTGATGAGCCCTGACAATAAGCCAATGGGAGTCCTTACTGTCGCAGAAGCTCAAGCGAAATACGGTGACGCAGTCCAACTGTACACGGACTCTAATGGGAATGTCGTCATGAACAGACCGACCTTTGAGAACTACGTGGCGTCCATAGGGAAAGGAAGATGTGCGAGTACATTGGAACTCCAAGCTTGTGCAAAGGAGTTGGATAAAACTCTGGTGATCATTGACGAAACTGGAGATCTGAATTCCAACTCCCCCGACGGAAAGGTTGTGATTCAAGGAGCCAGTGGGAAGGAAAACAGTAAAAGAGAAGTCTACACACTTCGACTGACGAAAGATGACAATGGAAATCAACATATCCAAGCTGTTGTGGATGGAGTGACTGTGGATATACCTCAGGGAGAAGGACAAACGAACACTTGTCTGTATCAGGCACTGCAACTGCTGGAAGACAAGCACAACGGAGTTTCCACAGCACAAGAGTCTGTAGACTGTCAGAAGCTTATCGAAAGAGTTCAGACTCGAGCCATGAACAGCAGTACGTTAAGACAAGTCTACAATTACGGGTATGAAATGCATTTGGACTTGGACTTGGGAGCTGTGACAAAAGATCCCAGACCTCCAACGGTTATTGGAGACGAGTACGCTAACAGACATGTCATTTCACGAGAGCGATTCGAAAGCATTTTACAGTCTGGATCTCCTGAGGCAATTGCAGTAGCGATGGAACAGGAAATGCAAGAGATGGACAGAATAGACGATACGTTGAGAACTTCGCCCCGATCTGCCAATCAAAGGTTGGTTATGAGGACCAGACACTCAATCTTCATTGCTGATAGAGATGATTACTTGGGTGCAGTTCAACCGGGTGTTCAGACTCAGGTAGGATTAAATATCCAGTTCTGCTTTACTGAATTATTAATTATTCTTCTGTGTAGGCACCACATGGAGAACGAATTGAAGGACTCACAACGACAAGAGGTTTTGCGCGGGTTGACGTCGTACGAGGTCCTGCCGTTGAGATTGGAGGTGTACGGCAGCGGCCAATTGTGTCCCTCGACTTATTCGCCCCGATGCAAATGGTGGTGGGTGTGGTTTATGATCAAAACTCTAACGTGTGGTACCCGTGTCACTTTGCTAGAGTCGAACAACCCCAAGGTGAAGGAAAAATGTTAGTCCTTCGGGATTTCTACGCGCAAGACAGGCAACTGTATCCGGACTTGGACTTTGATTTTGACACCCTTTAAGTCATTCCCTTAGTTATAGAACTTTAATTGTAGCCAAGTCTTTCTAATTGTGAAGCTAGCTACTAATTAATCGACGCAAAGCAGTCTGAAGGCTTGATCGATTGATTGAGCTATTAATCTACGTGCATGCTAACTACCAAATACAACTAAAGTTAATTCTGAGTATGATGCGCTCTGAATGTATTGGTTGGTGTTTAGTGCCCACATTAAATAAATCCAATCTGTCCCAGTAAACGCCACTCCGTCCATATTCACGCTCCGCTTCCTCATCTGTTTAGGACCACTTAGCTAACTACTCACTGCTACTTCTTAACTTATTAGCCGGTGACTTAACGCCTACTTCTTCCTCCAAACTGGGAACGATCTGTTCATCCCCTGGGGGACATTTTCTAGTGCTGGACTTCTACTCTAAACCAAAATCGATTTCAGAAGGTTCATCAAATGTAGGCACATTCGTTATATGGTGAACTTAATTACTTAATTTTTATGTATTACTTCATAAAAAGGTCCAGGTAAACGATGGCCATAAATTTGAAATGGCAGGAAGAGCATGAGAAGTTTCTCTTGTGGGTTTACGCCGAAACAATCTACGTGTCTTTGCATCTGGTAACTCATATTGCATTTAATCTGCTACAAGATTTCGACCTCTACCAACTGCTCACTGTAGAAAGTCTGATAATCTACGCGTATTGTGTTCTACGAGTCGTGAGTATTGTTGTAATTGACACGTACTTTAAGTACATCTCTTCAAGGAGGCTGAAAGAAGCTTTTGGAGGTCAAGGCAGAGAGTACTGGGAACTGTTGTCCCAATGGCACCGTCAACGCCATGAGGATCAGCAGAAGGCACAGCCGGAAAGTAAGGAACAAGTCCCACCTTCTGGAACTTAAATACTTGCGACTTGCGACTCATTGGGAATAATGTAAAGTATTTTACGCTGTGATGATGTTCTTTGCAATGCCTAATAAACCTACTTTTTAACTACACGATCAATGTGCGAGCTGAGTAAGCAATAATCTATGTGAATTGCCTATTCCTTTCCATGGACAGTTGCCATAAAATAATTGTAATATCCTGAAGGAGTGTGTAATGAAGTCTACTGCAAAAAGTATTGGACCAGCCAAGTTCCTTATCGCCCAAGAAGAATGTATAAAGACTTGCAGAGAAACCCTCCTTAATGTACCTACACACTCCTCCGCTTCTTCCAACAAATCCTCGATGAAATGGAAAATATCTCCGGCTAGACTACCTTTTACTCTTTTCCACTTGCTATGAGCGCAATAAAGGCTTTTGTACATCTTTTCCCTTATATAGTGTTGACTAAGAAGCTTAAGAGACTGTAGGAGAAGCTGGGAGCATTACTGGTGGAGTAAAAGGGCCTGGTGCTTCCGGTTGAGAGTCAGTCTTGCAGGGGGAGAGATCCTACTATGCAGACTTTCACTCGAAATCCGAGGATCTCCGAAATAAAGGACGGCAGTTGCATGTCTCCTTCATTCACGTCCTCCTCCTCTACTACAAAACCACCCAACTTTCTCATTCCATTTCCAGTACACTTTCCCTCGTGTTCCAGACTATCCACACTCTAATAAAAGTCTCCAACAGTCTCAGGACTTCTGGAGAGTCTGCTTGCTTCGTGTGTGTGTGGCTCTCCAGACTTATTGAACTATCTTTCCCTCCGTATACCTTCTCTCTACTTTCTACCAATAACCAAAATATGTCCAATCTATCTCCGAACTTTGTGCTCTGCTTTCCCCGTAACTTTCTCCAGGTTGGTACTCAATCAAAGTGCAAATAAGTTTTTGCAAAAACTCTTGGACATTATTTTTCCATCTGGTGAAAGTGATCTGCTCCTGTGTTCACCGGAGAGAGTTCAGATAGTTTGCTAGACTCCACAGGGTTTTTGCCTACAAAACTACCTTCAACATTCCCATTTATTTCCGTGTGGCTTAAACCGAAAGTAGAGCGAACGAATCTCTTCTCTGCGGTTTGGGATGGTTCAAGAATTCAATTAAAATCAATCCCCTTATGACAGACAGACGTCATTTC
>JAQGAB010000997.1:0-19713 GCA_034696565.1 Isotomurus graminis
TTACACTTGTTTAAAATATTATGTAAAGAAGTCTTATTTATTGAATTCAACATTTCAACACAGACTGTAAAGGTTAATTATTTAGTGTGAGCGTAATATAACAAGTTGTTTGTTAAACATCATTGTGTTTTACGTCATGATTTAAAACTTATATTGAAGTAATACTTTTTCCGTAAATTACACAGGTATTTTTATAATATAAACTGATTTATGATTAAAAAAAGCTTCACATTGTGCATTCCATTATGTAGAAACACAAGCTGCGTAGTTCAAATATACGGTTAACTTCGTGTGTCCTTAATAATTTTGGAATATTCAACAAGCTCGAAAACGATTGGAACATTATGATGTCCCTTACGACTATAAATAGAAACATTTAAAGAAGTGTAATATCAAATTTGAACTTTAAGCGAAACGTGTGTAGTACTGTGTAGTTTGTTGTTGTTTTAGTAAAACTTTAATTGACTTGTTGTGTGATAAGGATTATGCTGTCTCTTGAGAACTGCCGCATAGGGTAACTGTTGCAGTCGTAGTAAGGTGTTAACTGCTCTATTCTTGTAGGACGATGCACGTATACCTTCTAAATTGCCGAGAAACACAATGACAAGGATTACTAACAAGCACTGCGAATGCTTTTAATGTTTTTACAACCTTCAAATTTATATCTAATATTAAAAATCCGCTTGAAAATGTTATTTCTTTAATTAACATAACTAGCAGCGACACACTTGTTAATTGTGTAAATTTTAGACCGATGTTCTACACTTTAAAATCAGGTACTGAAATTAACACAGTAATAATGTAATAAATAACCGTGCTGTAATAAGTGGTTGTAGTTGATTTTCGGAGCGGAAACAGTCTAAATTCACCAAATCCAGCATATATAGAACACGGCCTTAAAGCTTTGAGTACCTTGAGGTAGTACCTCCTTTGGATGACGACTACAAGAGACAGCTTCCAAAGTCGCGTTGTTTCAGCCGTTTGAGTATAGATTTTGACACCCTCTGGAAGTTCAATATGAGCTAACATGGGAATCATTATAGCAGTGAAAAGACAAGCAAGGTAGATTGGCAGCGCAGAATAAATTAAAGATGTCATTCGTATGAGGACAAATACACATAATATTTCTCCACAGAATCCAGTAGCAAGAATTGCTATTGCAAGTGAAGTCACTGCTGCATTTCCTAATGATTCCACTAAGATAAAAAACCGTGTGTAATATTGTAGCGTTTTGATAATGATAGACGCATTTAGAAACCCAAACAACCTAATTGGATTTCCAATTTCTTCCGCACATTTTAGAATGACTTTAGCTCCAACAGCTGCTATGATCATTACAAGTGCTGCAACTCTCCAGGCGCCAAAAAATAGCAAAGATTGCACAAATACCCGGATAGTTAGTCCCAAAATCATAAAATGATTTTCGTAATTTATATATACCATACTGAATATGTCATGAATTGGATCTAATCGCATGATAGCTACGAAAGGAATGGAAACAGGAGTTATTAACATGAGGTACACCCAGAGATTCAGAATGATTCCAACATAGTCAATTGGTCGATGCGCACTAGAATCAAATTTGGATTGAGGTTTTCGGGATTTTAATTCAGTTTCCAATTTCAGCAATTCGTTGAACAGCGAAACACCTGCCGCTCCAGTAAAATATGTAGTGACAGAACATAGTCCTACAAATGATGATGCTGTAACTGAAATACCCAAAACGATTGTGTTGAGCATAGTGAAATTTGACGACGGTGATATTATCTGTTTCAAAAGTAGAAATCCACTACAACCAGAGCCAACGAAAAACAGTAGTCCTTCTCCAATGAAGAATGTGCGAAGACTTCTTGAAGAGTACTCTAGCTTTTTGCTGCGATTGTTCCAGTGGATTGGAAAATGCCAGATGTATTGATTCATTAATGTCTCCCAGAGATCAAAGGATTTATTTCTTAACGCAGTTGTCATTTCAGATCTGCTGAAAACCAAAGTTTTCCAAAATATGCAAAGAAGTCTAATAGGAGAATAACCGATATTTGAAGTTTGTTAGAGCTTAATGTGAAAAGCTAGATTAAAACAAAGTAAAAAGACATTTTAATAATTTAATATTGATATATTCGTTTAGAAGGATAAATGTAGTTTAAAGGAAATGGCGAGTACATTGTATTGAAATCGATGCATGTAATATAAGCATTTTTATAGGAAATATTAGATGAATAAAATTAATATCTTAAAAGCTCTTTCCAAGGAGGAACGCTTTATTTCTAGTTCTTAAATATACAGTAAACATATTTTCGTTTTAAAGGCTTTTTGCGTTAGATGTAAAGATTTAATCAAGGCTGTTATTGAAACTTGGAAAACCAACTATGTTCAAAGAGTTGATTTAACTAAGGCTTGAAATATGATAAAGGTAGTTTTTCGTAAGTTGATCCAGGTTTAAAATTGCGAAACCGTTTTGAGGTGAATCCCAGCTAAGTCTATAGCTTAAATAACATGCTAACTGTGTGGGCTGATTTTAAGCATTTTCAGCAGTTACTTGGATGGTTTTTTCAGCGGTAAATCAATAAACGATAGGTATTAGCTATGCTCTGTGTTCAAACTAAACCTTACTATTTATCTAACATCGAATTATCTTTTTAATAGCAACACACGTAAAGTGATTGAAACGTGGACGAATATGAATTTGGATTTATGATTCTGTCGGTACAAACTTTCAGAATTTTGGTTAACACTTAACCTGAACTGGAAAGAATCGTGTTATCTACTATCTGTATTGTATTGAGAAGATATTGAGAAGCATTTCAACCTACTGAAACTAAATGAAGCTTAAACTCATTTCTCATAAAAAGGAAAAACAACCCTCTCATGAAATTGCAGATATAGAATAATTTCAACATTGCAAAGTTTTTACAGGAGGATCTTAACTCTTAGCATATAAACTATGCGTGCATATGAACCAAGCCAATTCGGGCGATAACCTATGTTCGGGAAGCACTGTCCTAAATAATAGAAGGCACATTCGATGAGCGTCAATCACAATTAATGATAATATTAATGTGGTGGTCGTCTCTGGTAGAATTGAGTGTTCTGTAGGTGAATGGATTAAACTGGAAAAATACTGGAGTGGACTGTCTGATCAAATATATTTATTATCTTATCACCAACTGACAATCAAAATGCAATTGATGTTCCGGTCAAACGTACATTTAATTGCAATTATTTTCCATACGTGGATATTTTTTTGATTAATATTTTGAATTAATTTAAACAGCAAAATTGAAAAATTTGTAAATGTCCTATTATAAGTTTTTAACTGAAGTTTAAATAATAAAATCTGTGGATTAATAACCATGCTAATTAAACAACACTGCAACACAGGTGAGTTTTCTGTGTCCTGTTTTTCTTTTGAATTATTGCATCAACTCTTCGAGTATCAAATGACCGATTTTGCACTGGCTTTCTTCTGCAACCTTCAATTATTGCATGACTGTGCAAGGTTATAAGTCACATTCCCTGTTAATCCAAAATTCTTTAAATGGTTAGCTGTTTTGAAGTATAACAGTACCTACATTTTAGACACTCAATTATTTACCAAATTGTCTTGGTCCTTTAAGAACTCCAAGCCTCTATTTTCATCTTCATCTTGTGTAATATTCTTATCTTCCAGTTCACCAGAATTTTTAACAGACTCTTTTGATTTGTCTTAACTCTTTGATAAAACCTACACCAAGCAGCCTCTTTAAGGCCAGTTAACTGAAGACCTCATACACACAAATAGGCACCCGTATGCCTCTTCTGTCGCTAGGGACGCGAATTTTTGTACCATTAGGCCCCATTTAAGCACTTTGCTGCAACGATTTCGAACATTTTCACCAACAGCAAACTTGCTGAAAATTTCTATTTCTTGCGACTGTGAAAAAATGGGAGAGGAGTCATGTATAGTTTGGCCTCTGCTCTCGTTATGATTTGATCTTTTAACCAATTTGGGTGACCCCCACGGGTCAACCAGCACTCCGATCGACACCATATTTTGGGTAGGAGGTCCAACACGCTCTTGGAACGTCCCCACTAAATTTGGTTACGATCGGTCTTGAGTTGAATCGCGATCTGAGGGACACGGATAGCGTCCCATCACGTATGCTCGTATATGCACCAGTTACCTGGGCAAAAGTGTTAGTTCTTTATTATAGCAACCTGACATTAGTGATGGTTCTAAAGTGAATCAAACTAATACATTTCTCCTGTACCTTTGACATCAATTAGGTCGCTAAAGTTGATTTTTGATGTACAAAGAATAAGATGATTTACCAGTTTCCAAACAAGTATTTGAGACATGGGGCCGCAGTCAATCTGCAACCAGCTAATGGCTTTAGGTGCAACTGATAATAATCTAAAAGGTTTTGGTAAACAGAAATGCTCACGTCATTTGTTACTTTATCAATTAACTCGCTGACTAGCAGACGATATGAAAATCCATTAATTTTGCAGATTTAAGTAGTTAAAGCGGGCCTCCTTGTCATGGAGAAAAATAGAATGCAAAAATTTTCCAGCTGTGAGATAACAGGTTGTGCAGTTTGATAACCACTTTACACAAATTATAAATCGTTGAGTAAATTGTTTGTGTTAAACAATATGGATCCGCAGACAGGTTGACATGTAGAGAGGAATCGTCATTCTAATATAATACAGGGATGGAGAAAATGGATGGTACTTGAGTTTTTGAGATCGACTAAGAGATTTCTGAATTGTGCCTAATCATTAGTAATCTTAGGCATTTTTTATTGCTAATATATAACGAAAACATGAATAAAGGTTATAGTTTCTCTACCTTTTCATTAACAATTTGTAAGTCAATGTATTCATAAAACCAGAGGAGTTTTAGTAAACAGATTTGTGTATTGCAGCAACATGTCTGTTTGTGTCTGAACTGGCTAGCATTAGAATATTTTTTTGCTCTTCAATATCTTGAGGTACTTTTGTTGAAACAAATATGTACTGTTAGATTATATGTTTATTATGTGGACTTTCATTTGATTATCTGTGAAGTGTTATGGTTCAAGGAACAAGGAGCTAGGAGTTGTTAGAACTGAATCCATTGATTTGTCGCAAGTATTCAACTTTAACAAGTATTGAAATGATAAATTAAGTACAAAGCGATGTCAGACTCCCCAGCAGATAATATTACACTAGTGTTGAGCCATGAAGATAAAGATACGGAGGTTTCAGGTATATTCTCTTGTGACTAGAATGATATCCGTAGTATGTAACTTTTTTACACTGGGTGCTTGCAGAGTTTCCTCTTTTGAACAATTAAAAAACATCAAATTGTCAGCACATCCGTACTTGCTTTTTTATTAGACAAGTGATTTCAACTTTATCGTTATTTCGCTAACTGTTTAGTTCACAGAAACTGGGATTTGCACCGCCGTTTAAGAGTAGTTTAACAGGAATTTATGTGTTTGCAAATTGCGTCTGCATGACATCTTTCTGACAGAAGCATAATGATATTAAAT
Source organism: Isotomurus graminis (assembly GCA_034696565.1). NCBI lineage: Eukaryota > Metazoa > Arthropoda > Collembola > Entomobryomorpha > Isotomidae > Isotomurus > Isotomurus graminis. The sequence goes on from JAQGAB010000997.1 coordinate 5,514, forward strand.
GCTTGTGGATAAAACATCCCTTCGAGTTGCTGTGTACAATTCATTTACACCTATTTCCTTACAGCATTGTCATGAGGCACATCCACCAATCGATTCCAGATATGAAATATAACGCATTGGACAGTGTGGGACAAACCCGCATATAGTACACAAATTCAGCCAACTACTAAGGGTGTACACTTTGTTTGTGGACAGTTTAAAACCCCAGACAACTTCTCCGAATTGTGAACTATTTTTTTCGGGATCATCACATCATGTCATATATACGATTGGCTTTCTAAGTACGTCCACTTTTATTAAAAATGTTCATCCGTTGTGGGTGGTGCAGGTGCTTTTGCGCAACAACCTTCAGTAACGAGTTTCCAAATGCCCTCAAAATGTCCTAGTTTTCCTTCAAAAAGTCTCTTGTTTTGGCGATTTAAAAGCAAGTACTTTCTTAGGTCCTAATTTAAGTTAACTAAATATGAGTCTCGAACAAAACAAACAAAAACTTCCCAAAATTTTAACTTAACATGGCTGCATATGCAGCTTTATTGACTTTGAAAGCAGTGGTGTCATCGTTCGAGGTGGACATATTTCGCGAACACTTTTTCATTTTGCGACAAATTATTATCAGGATTGTTAAGACAAGTGTTTCACACAAATTAGAAAAAATTTAAACATTTCAAGAATTTTCGTTTTCATGAAACGCTCGACTTTCTTTGCAACATCTCGTTTCCGGGCTGATGGGGCTTAACAGTAACCCGGTAATAAACGTCAACTCGAATGCTCGAATGACTAAGCATTACTGAATAATCTTTATATTTTGGAATATGAAACACTATTGATGTGATAACAGTAAATTTTGAGTCCTTAATTATCAATACTGCGTCCCTACAGCTCAATTTGTGTTTAGAAAAACCCTACATGAGTGTCTCGAAGTTTGGACCCAATAACTCTATCATTTTTTAACACTTTGGAACTTTGAAGCTTTCCATTGCTAGATAATCGTATTAGAAAAATTTAAAATCACTGTGAAATTGCTTTCAGAGAAATCAGAATAGGAGTAAACAAACTGTCCACAAATAAAGTGTACACCCTCTGTATTCACGTGCAGGAACAATGTATACTTAAGATTATGGCGGTTCCTTCCCGAAATACTTAGGAAAAGGCGGATGTAATTCTATACGACATACCCCTAATTTTAATACTGACGTTGCTTACTATGGCTTTAGCAACTATCAAGTTTAATTTAAAATGAGTGACTACCGAGGGTTTGCAATTATTTACAAGGCTTTACCTCAATTTCTTATTCCAATGAATCCTCTACTCCAAATTGGAGTAGAGAGTTGACAACCGCTCTCGTTATTTGGTTTGCAGACACTGCTCTATTACTTGTAGGTTTTTGGTTTCATCGAAAGCTTGGAACATATTTAGTCCTCTACTTAGAACCGGGACGGATTTTAATATATTAGACTTGTTCAGTCAGCTCATGAATCGTAATTATGTTGCTCTAACTTGTGAATATTTGTGCGGAACCTGAGCGTTCAATTTGATGTACAAACGTATTCCATGTAGAAGTAAAGCTATAGCCATACGGAACCCCAAAATTTGATCAGCCCAAATAAGCCAGTGAATAGGGGCCTATATGACATTAATCTCATTAATATTTAGAACTTAACAAACTGGTGGCAGTAATAATGCTTTTATAATAAAAACACCTATGTCACATAATTAAAATTTTGCACTTAATATCATCTCATCTTTAATAATATGCAGAGAGACACAAGCGCATTGGAACTCATATCCATCACATCTGTTTAGTTATATAGTACTCCTTCCGCTATTGTGCTTATTTTGACCTGGCAATCAATTGTGGCATATCAGAAATATGCAAAATTCACTTTTCAACATCATCCACACCCACCAAAGTCTCGTTCTACACGTTGCATAATAATTACAAGATGATCGCAATTGTTTGTATTCCAAATATGCATTCAGAAGGACCTAAGCATTCTATTTGATAACACACGGACGCAGTGCCCTTAACAATAAATAGCATCTTTGATGAACGCCAATCAATAATCACTTTATGATGCACATATTATATGACTTTGTCAATAAATTAGTATGCTGATGATAAGATGCTAAATAAATTTATGATGATATAGTAATAAAACAGATGAGTTGTCGCGCATTACATTCCTTCAAAATATTAAACAATTAGCTTTAATTCATAGAATGTTTGATATCAACATACATTGCTATTAGTAATTAATTATTTAGGGCGAAACATAATGAGTTGTTCGTCAATCATTGTCATTAACGTTATGATTTTAAACTTTTATTATAGTACAACATGCATGTTTATAGTATAAATTGAATTGTGAGAAGATAAATCTTAAGATAGGCTATTCTATTATATATTGAAACAAACTGTAAGATGAAACTCAAAGAACTAACTGCTTACTTTATCTGCTCAATATCTTGTTATGCCTAACGGCAATACACATTTTTAGTGTGGACATTTTAGAGGTGCACTACAGTTCAAAATCAGGAATTGATAATAAAACTGTGATAACGTAATATATAACCGTACTGTAATAAGTGGTTGTAGTTGATTTTCGGAGCGGAAAAAGCCTAAATTCCCCAATTCCAGCATAAATAGAACACGGCTTTAAAGCTTTGAGTACCTTGAGATAATACTTCCTTCGAATAGTGACTACAAGAGACAGCTTCCAAAGTCGCCATGTTTTAGCCGTTTGAGTATAGATTTTGACACCCTCTGGAAGTTCAATATGAGCTAACATGGGAATCATTATGGCACCTAGAAGACACCCAAGGTAGAGTGGTAGCGCCACATAATTTATTGATGTCATTCGTATGAGGACAAACACACCTAATATTTCCCCACAGAATCCCGTAGCAAGAATTCCAAGTGCAAGTGAAGTCACTGCTGCATTTCCTAATGATTCCACTAGTATGAAAAACCATCTGTAATATTGCAAGGTTTTGTTGAACATGGATAGATTTAGCAATCCGCATGGGTTTCCAATCTCTTCGGCACATTTTAGAATGATTTTAGCTCCAAAAGCTACTATAATCATTGCAAGCGCTGCAACTCTCCAGGCGCCAAACAATAGCAAAGATTGCACAAATACTCGGATAATAAATCCCAAAACCATAAAATTGTTTTCGTAATTTGGATCTATCATAATGAATATGTGATAAAATGGATCCAGTCTCATGAGAGCTACGAAAGGACCGGCAACAGGAGTTATTAGCGTGAAGTAAATCCACATGTTCAGGATGATTCCAACAAAGTCAACTGATTGATGCGCACTAGAATCAAATTTGGTCTGATATTTTCGGGATTTTAATTGAGTTTCCAATTTCAGCAATTCGTTAAACAGCAAAGCACCTGACGCTCCAGTAAAGTATGCAGTGAGAGAACATAATGCTACGAATGATGATACGGTAACTGAGATACTTAAAATAACTGCGTTAAGTATAGAGAAATTTGACGACGGGGATATTATCTGCTTGAGTAGCAGAAATCCACTACAACCAAATGCAACAAAAAACAGTAGTCCTTCTCCAATGAAGAATGTTCGAAGACTTCTTGAAGAGTAATTAAGCTTTTTGCTGCGAGCGTTCCAGTGCATTGGAAAATGCCAGATGTGTTGATTCATTAAGTTCTCCCATAGATCAAAGGATTTAACTCTTAAAGCAGTTGTCATTTAGGAGAAAAGTGCTGATTCCAAGGCACTTGGCCTTACACTCTTTAATTAAAATATTAGTAGAGGACTAAAAATTTGGAACAAAACTACTCCGGACGTTCATTGCAGACGTGGTTTTAACAATGTACTAAAGTGAAATAGGAGAAAAGTTAAATATTACATTTAAAGCTTGTTTGAGCCTGTTATGAAATCCTGCTATAAAATATTTAAACAAAATTCTTGCCAAGGTAACTGGTGCATATACGAGCATACGTGATGGAACGCTATCCGTATCTGTCCGATCGCGATTTAACTCAAGAGTCACTGAACCGGTCGTAGCCACAATTGGTGGAGACGTTACGAAAGCGCTCCAGAACTCCCGCCCAAAATTTGGTGTCGATCGGAGTTTTGGGTAACCCGTGGGGGTCACCGAAACGGATCAAAACAGAAAACACTAATGGCACCAGAGCCTAAACTAAGCATAGTTCCTCTCCAATATTTACACAGTCACAGGATATAGTCATTTAAAGCAACTTTGGTATTTGTAAAAAGGTTCAAAATCGTTGCCGCAGAGTGCATTAATGGGGCTTAAAGTTACGAAAATTCGCGTCGCTTAAGACAGCAGAGGCATATGTGTACTAATTTGTGTGTATGAGGTCTTCAGTTACCTGGGCTTAAAGAGACTGCTTGGTGTAGGTTTTTATACTTTTGATTGGAAATACAATGTTCTAAATAGATTTAAATTGGCAAAAGCAATATCACGAATTCTATTACGAAAGTAATTCTGTTTATTATGAAGATTAGTTTTTAAATGTTTAATGGGCTTTTCGCGTAAGGAATGATTAATCAATGTTATTAGTTAAATTTGGAAGTCATACGTAATCAAAGACTTATATCAATACGAGTTGATGACTGACTAAACAACTTTTTTGTAAGTTCACGCAGGTTTTAAACGACGAAAAAGTTTGAAATTAGTCCAAATCCACAGTATATATAACATTGTAACAAAGGATTTATTTTAAACATTCTGAATAGATGCTTGAATATTTCTTTTTAGGGGAGGTAGTCAAGAAACGATTAGTAGTCACTAATCGTTGCCTTTAACAAGTCTGGAGAATTACACCGTATTATCTTATTAACAACAACACAGTGTCACAGGATGTAATCATCTTAACTCTTACTACTCATTATTCGTCACATCCTGTGACAACAGGTAAAGAGTTTGAAACGGTAGATGAATATGAATTCGGATATAAAATAATTTGTCCATACAATATTTATGAATTTTATTCCCTTCAAATGGTATGGACAGGATAGTGTAATGTTTTGATCGTAGAATTAGGTATTATACATTACATTGCAATCTGCGTACAATGGAGATATTAGAACGAGGTTCCTGGGTATGGCGTTTCGTTATCTATGTGCATATGGGCAGCCAACTTTTTAAGAAATTCGGCTGCTAATATTCACTTTCAGTGAGTAAATGAAGGGTGAACCCACGACGTAACACGCGGTGGAGTTGTATTCCAACTATGCGTTAAGATGGACCTACCTATTTTATATTACCAAATTGGTAAACATTCACGGGAGACACTTCCCTACACAAAAGAGAGTTGCTTGTGTGAACGTTAATCCCTCAATGGTAATATTGGTATGGAAAGCATAAGTTATCTAACTTTAAGATGAAATTAGTATCTTGATGATATGTTAAATACAAGTATGATTTAGTAATAATAAACAAAGATATGAATTTCCGATGATTACATTTCTTCAAAATATTCATCAAATAGTTATTTTGAATAGAATTCAAGATTTCGACACACTTTGTAATAGTAAATTAATTAGTGTAATCGAAATAATATGATTTGCTTGTTGCGAATGCTTGTGCTTCAATTTATGATTTACAACTTATTTTATACAAGAGTATTACTTAGGTGTTTATAATATAACTTGAAATAAGGTAAGATTAAGCTGAAGATGGACAATTCCATTAGACATTGATACAAGCACTGAGATGCTCCTGAGCTCAAACATACTACTAAATGTATATGTGCTAACTGATTCCGGAATATACAAGATGGTGGAAAACTAAAGAAAGGTGATGATGATTATATATTACGACTATGAATAACCACATTTAAACAAGTGTAATGTGTTTGTTGTTAAACTTTAAACACAACGTAGGCAGTAATACGTAATAACTACAATATCAAATTTTAACTGAATTAGAATTTTAAATTAATGTTTTTTTAAGGAAAATGCTGTTTCATGAAGCTACATGGAAGTAACTGTTAAAGTAGTAGTGAGGTGTTAACTGCTGTACTCGTTTTGAAGGAGGCACGGTGCTTAGCTTCGGAATGCAAAGAGACTGATGCCTTATGAGAACTCTGTATAGTTTTATTGTTTCAACAACCTTGACGTAAATCTAAACCATTTTATATCTACTTGACAATGATATGTCTTCACTTGTTATGTTCAGCAGCCACATACATTTTTATTATGGAAAGTTTGGAGGGATGCATTAGAGTTCAAAATCAGGAATTGATAATAAAACTGTGATAACGTAATAAATAACCGTACTGTAATAAGTAGTTGTAGTGGATTTTCGCAGCGGAAACAGTCGAAATTCGCCAATTCCAGCATAAATAGAACACGGCTTTAAAGCTTTAAGTACCTTGAGATAATACCTTCTTCGAATAGTGACTACAAGATACAGCTTCCAAAGTCGCCTTGTTTCAGCCGTTTGAGTATTGATTTTGACAGCCTCTGGAAGTTGAACATGATCCAACATGGGAATCATTATCACAATTACAAGACACGCAAGGTAGATTGGCAGCGCAGAATAAATTAAGGATGTCATTCGTATGAGGACAAATACACCTAATATTTCTCCACATAATCCTGCAGCAAACATTGCTGTTGCAAGTGATGTCACTGCTGTATTTCCCAATGATTCAATCAAGATGAAAAACCGTCTGTAAAATTGAAGCTTTTTGCTAAACATAGACATATTAAGCAATTTAGACAATCTAATTGGCTCCCCAATCTCTTCGGCACACTTTAGAATGACTTTAGCTCCAACAGCTGCTATGATCATCACAAGTGCTGCAACTCTCCAAGCCCCAAAAAGTAGGAAGGATTGCACAAATACGCGGATGGTTAGTCCCAAGACCATTACATGGTTTTCGTAATTTGGGTAAACCATAATGAATATGTGATAAAATGGATCGATTCTCATGAGCACTATGAAAGGAATGGCCAAAGGAGTTATTAACATGAGATACACCCAAAGATTCAGGATGATTCCCACAAAGTCAATTGATTGATGTGTACTTGAATTAAATTTGACTTCATGTTTTCGGGATTTTAATTGAGTTTCCAAGTTACGCAATTCGTTAAACAAAGAAACAGTTGACGCACCATTAAAGTAAAAAGTGAGGGAACATAGTCCAACAAATGATGAGGCTGTAACAGCAATACCGAAAAGAACGGTGTTGAGCATAGTAAAATTTGACGACGGTGATATTAACTGTTTGAGTAACAGAAACCCACAACATCCAAATCCAATAAAAAACAGTAATCCCTCTCCAATGAAGAATGTAGGGAAGCTTTTAGACGAGTATTCTAGCCTTTTGTTGAGAGTGTTCCATTGGATAGGAAAATGCCAGATGTACTTATTCATTAAAGTTTCCCATAGATCAAAGGATTTAAATCTTAAAACAGTTGTCATTTTAGAGCTGCTGTATTCTAATCGAGGTGCAGAACACAAATAGGAAAAAAATTGACATTTGAAGTTTCTTAGAGCTAAATCTAAAAAGCTAGAACAACATATTCAAACTACTAAAGATTCATTTAGAAGGATAAATGTAATTTAAAGCTTAATTAAGCAGATAAGACGAGCAAATAAAAATCGAATCGATACATGACTCGTAATAGTTTTAATCCAAATTTTGTTACATGAATAAAAGTAATATCTTGGAAGCTTATTCGAAGATGGATTGCAATATTGCTAGTTTTAGCCCAGTCGATTTGGGCTTACAGGTGTGTCGTCCTTCCGTACGCAAGTAGTGTTTCCAATTTCGGGGTTAATATCTCCTTAACACTTCATCCGATTACCGTGCAATTTTGCTCAGGCTTAGAAGAACCGATTTGGATTATATTCGTAAAATGTTGTTAATGTTTGCCTCCTTCAGACTAATTGCTTGAGTGGCGTCGAAATTGTTACAAACGACCTAAGCACCCAAACGGGACTTGACCTCTCTCCAGTAATTTCACGGTCGCATGACATCATCATGTAGAGCAACATTTGTGTTGGTTTTGAAGGTCGAAATCGATGCAGCACGGTGCTTATGTGTAGGTATTAAGTGTTAGGAAGCCCTTCATACGTAAAGCTCCGCCAAGTCCCGGCAATCAGTGTATTGGAGAAACTCCACTCTCTACAAGCTGATAAATATTTGGATACTTGCATTATCTCTATATGACAATCACCTGCCAAGGATAAGCAAACCAGGGTAAGCCGGGATCGTGGAGCACTAACCAGTCATATCTATAAACACTCCCGGCGGGTGTGGCGTGTATAAACTGTTTTTCGCAACCAACAGCACCCCAAAACCATCAGCAAATACCCTATCAGCTAGACGATAATTTAGACACTACTGGGACCGAGCCACTATATAGAGAGAGGCCCAGCCCATTCCCGTTATCACTTGAGCCCAGGGATTGAACCGCTGGGCCTAGGAGCCCTGGCGGTGCTTGAGTGGGGGACGAACGTTTAAAAATTCTTGTCACTATCATATTTTAAATTATCAACGCAGCAAAATGCCTTTTCATCTTAATTAAGGGCGTAAAATACTTAACTTTGAAGATATATTTATAATAGTAAATCATCATGAATTGACTGGGCTTAAATAGGCTGCTTGTGGTAAGTTTTTAAATATAGATTAGGCGTTTTGCGTTAGATTGAAGCATTTAATCAAGGCTGTTATTGAAACTTGGAAAGTAATTTTCTCTAAAATTAATGTAAACTGGCAAAAACAATATCATGAAAGATAATACGAAGCTGCTTCGCTATATTCTAAAGATTAATTTTTAAATGTTTAATGGGCTTTTTGCGGAAGGAATGATTAATCAATGTTATTAGTGGAATTTAGAACTCATACGTGCCCAAAGACTTATAACAATACGCCTTGATATATGACTAAAAAAGTTTTTCGTAAATTCAAGTAGGTTTGAAACTACGAAAAAGTTTGAAATTAATCCCAATCCACAAAATATCTAACGTTGTAACTGTGGATTTATTTTAAACATTCTGATTAGATGCTTGAATATTTCTTTTAAAGAGGTAGTCAATAAACGATAAGTAGTCAGTAAGCGTTACCTTCAACCTATCCGGAGAATTTACTTTTTTGAAATGCCAGATTTTTAAAAAAAATTAGCATAAAAATTCAAACCGGAAGTGACAAATTTTGAAATTCTTTCATTACCCAATGATCTAATTTGCACTAGATTTCTTCCGCACCCGTTAATGATTTCTTCACTGTTTAAGTTCTTAAGCCACTTTCTCTGTGAATACAAACAACAAAATACCTTAATTATTGTGCAGTATGAATGTATAATATTATCTAAATTTTAGACGCTTAGTTATTTACCAAAATTTCTTGGTTCTTTAAGATCTTCTACATCTTGTCTTCATCGTCCTTTTGTATAAAATCCTTCTCTTCCAGTTCACGAGAATTCTTAGCAGGTTTTTTTATATGTGCAATCTCTTTAGTAAAAAAGAAAGTGTTAGTTCTTTAACATAGCAATCTGATTTTACCAAGAGTTTTAAAAGTGATTCAAACTATGAAATTTCTGCTGTTCCTTTGACTTCAATTATGTTTGCGGTACTATGTACAAATAATACGCAAGAAGTTGATTTACCAGTTTCAAAGAGAGTATTTGAGAAATTGGGCCGCAGTCAATCTGCAGCCAGCCAAAGACTTTAAGTGCAGCTGATAATCAAGTAAAAGGTTTTGGTGAACAGAAGTGCTCACGTCATTTGTTAATATATCACTTTACTCTTTGATTATCAGACAAATTGAGAAACATATCGATCGAAGTAGTAAAATCAGGCCTCTTTTTAATAGAGACAAGCGAAATGGTATGATTTTACAGTTTGGGATAACAGAGTGTGCAGTTTGATAACCAGTTTTCACTAATTGGAAGTTGTTAAAAGTTAATTGTTTGTGTTGAAGAATGTGGATGAGAAGATTGTTAGACAGGTAGAGAGGACAATTCATTTTACTGGCTCTCTGATCCAATTATGGGATAGAGCAAATGAATGGTGTTTGAATTATTGACGTTGGTTAAATAAAATAAATAGCACTATCACCTAGGTTCTCCTTCATACTTGAATAGACGTTTACCAATGAGTTTGCTTTTAAACTCTGACAAAAAACTTCTCATAATTGTGAACGTCTTTAGGTAACTGGTAAGGCAAGTTTTGAAATTGATTCTGGAATGATTAAACTAGATTCAACATCATGCAATTTGCTTAAGTTTAATATGATAAGCTATGCTGCTTGAAAATTTGTCCTAGAAAACTGTATGTTTCAGAAATACATTTTCGTCGTACTCAGGTACATTTTCGTCGTTTGCTAATACATTATCGTCGCATACACTTTTGTCGCTCCATTTTCGTCGCGTACATTTTTGTCTAATCATTCGTCGCATTTGGATTTAGCATTCACATGAGCCGTTGAGTCAGCTGGAGCTGGAGACGCATTGTGCTTAATATGCCACTCACTTAATATTTATTCAAGGCGATAATCAGTCGTCATCACAAACACATTCAACCTGGGTTCTGCGTTGCGTAAAACTTCCTACGTTTCTTAAAACGCTCTAACTACACTGTAAAAGATAGGGGAGATAATAAATGTGCCACGAGTGCAGACTTCAGGAATAGGATTTTAACCCATATCCTCCGATAACCTGTAAGCTGCACGCCCATTTGTGCATTCACTTTTACTTTTTGAATTGAGTCATGTTTGCTTGGGTTGAGATTGATTGTAATGAATGGAAGGGGAAATCTTTAACCTCGTGAAATAAGTAGTCTGTATGGACTATAAATATATTTATTTAGAGCACAGCTTTGAATACGATTATGGCGAAGGAAATGTTGGGTATGTGTGTAAAATATTGAGTAGTGGATTAATGAATTAATTTCGATGTTAATTGAGCACCTAATTTATTAATTTATTAATTAAAACCCTTAAAGCTTGGAATAATTGTCCGACGAGTGGGTTAATTTTGCCAAAGGTGTGCTTAAAGTAGTCAAGCAATAATATGCGGAAATGATATGTATATTTCCCTTTACAAAATTTTGTGTTATAGTTATAAACAATGAGTTAAGTAAGTGGAATATGATGAGCCCAGGTAAGAACAATTTCGCTTAACTTAAAGATGTCCTAATAAGTGAGAAGCTATTGAATATAACGTGTTTAAGATACGTTCGCGTACTGATTGATTGGACGGCATACTAAAACGAACTGCTTAAAACTCATTTATACTTCACTTATAAGCTTACCAATTGGCACATGATAGATTGTATCCAAAAGCCTGCAGTACAAAACGCTACGATAACTACAGTCTGATTGATTTTTGGAACTGTTGAATTTATGGGTTTTCAAATATTGACCCAAGCGTAAATCTGGGATTTAAGTATTTGCCTAAGCACACCTCCCGAATTTTACATTCACAGTCACAATACAGAACAAAGTTTATTCACCCTGTTTATTAGCTTAAAACAATTATAACTCTCAATGTATAGGAGCTTGAGGTTATTAATTGTCAACCATGAGTTGATTGATTCGGACATAATACTTCAACAGCCGTTTTAATCATGATTTAGCTTCTTTGCGGTTCGATAAGTTTTATTTGTAACTCACAATCCAATGGTTAGATAAAATTGAAGAATTATACGAGACAAATATGGGATAAGCACATGAGAGGTGTGTTTAATGCTGCTGAAATCCATCTGTAGATAAACCAGATAAGGCATTTGCGGCAACGTTTGAAGCATTTTGCAAAGATATGTAATTATTAGTTAGCAAAATCCTTTCTAGGAGAGAGGAACTTATTCATTATGGAAACGGTTAAGCCCATGACAAACTGAGTAAGGTTTTTTGTGCGAGTGTTCCAGTGGATTGGAAAATGCCAGATGTCTTGATTCATTAAGTTCTCCCATAGATCAAAGGATTTAACTCTTAAGACAGTCGTCATTTTAGAGAAAAGTGCTGGTTTTCTAACACCTGGTCATACCCTTTAAAATTAAAATCTTATTAAAGAACTACAAATTGCGGACAAAGCTGCCGTGTATTCGTTGCATCCGTGTTTTTTTCCATGTACAAAAATCAAATAGGAGAAAAGGTCACATTTGAAGTTTGTCAGAGGTTATTGGGAAATCCTAGAATAAAATATTCAAACGGACAAAACCTTTTTTATACTTTTGATCGTTGATTTTGATTTAGATATACAAATGTAATAACATGAAACCTAGTACGAAGGCGAATCGCTGTATTATTAAGATTACTTTGTAAATATATAACGTGCTTATTCCATAAGGAAAAGTTAATAAGAATTTTTAATAGAACTTGGAAAGCCATACATGGTCAAAGCTTGATATGCCTTGATGTATGACTAAAGTAGTTTTTCGTAACTTTGCATGTTTTAAACCACGAAAAAGTTTTGAATTTAATCCAAATCGACAGCGTATATAAGATTGTAACTGTGGATTTGTTTTGAACATTCTGATTAGGTGCTTTTTCATTTTAAAGGTTAGTCAATAAACGATATGTAGTCGCCATGCGTTGCCTTCAACCTATCCTGAGAATGTATATTACATCGTCTTATCGTATTGAAACAACAGAGGTAATGTATTTGAAGCGTAAACGAAAAAATAATTTAAAAATGCAATAATTTCTCCATACAATATTTCAAGATTCTGTTCAACGCTTCACCTTAATTGGTATGGACAGTGTAATCTACTATTTGTGTCGTAGAATTAGATATCACACATTACCATTTGCTAACTCTAAATAGAGAAACAAATCTTTTCTCATAATAGGACAAAATGCTTACTCACATAATTGCGTGTACTGGAAATGAAAACGGAGTTGGTTGAGGAGAAAGAGGAGAGGCACTCACAAGTCCACACAATAACTTGATTATTACTGTTTATACATACTATATTATTAAAATATGTGTTTATACGTTTAAATTTATTGTCAAGACGTAACAATTTTATAGAAAGTTGTGAATGAATTGCACCGTTATATTGTTTTTTATAGGAATCCGATTTCAAACAAAATTGTATCCCCATCAAATTCTTTTATACAAGTTGGTCTAATTAGCTTGTTGAATGATATTGACACGAATAACAAATATTTAAAAGCCAGACGGTTAGAGAAAAATCTGGAGCAGGAAATTATAAAGCATTTCAACCTACTTGAACTAAATGAAGTGTAAAATCAGTTCTCATAAAAAGGAACAACTCTCTCACGAAATTGCAGATAAGATATAGACACCTCCTCCAACTCTTATGACACTATGGAGATACTGACGTCCATATAAAAGGAATGATAATCGCTTTAGCTTTAAGACAAAACTAAGCTTACTAAAATCGGTTGGTTTTGTGCGAAGTTATTAAGCTCCAAAAATCGTGCCTATTGAACAGATTCTCCCTATATATCTACTACAAGTGTTTGGATTGAAACACTTCACTTGGAGAGTTATTATGAACTTGGTAGGCATTAGCCTAAACAAAGGTGACCACCTTAGCTGAATGTCAATCCCGTTGACGATAACATTCATTCGGTGGGTGCAGTTGTGGATTCTGAGTGACAAGTGAACTGGAGTAAACCAGAACATAACTGGTCTTGGTCATTATTTACTTCAGGTTCAAAATCTAATCACTCGCTCGCATCCAAAGTTGTAACTGACGTAGACGTCACACGTTCAAGTACTTAGCTATGTATTGTGTGCACATGCAGTATACTTTTACATCTTTATTCTATTAGCGTGATAGTTAACTGACTGTACGAAAACCCCAACTCCTACTTTTACCCCTTGTGTACTCCATACGAGAGCTTTTTATGATTTCCCCTCGTTTCTTCCAGCATTACTCCACCAGTCGACAAGTATTTTTTGCTATGACTATTAATAATGCCTTATTATTTGTAATTGAGTGGTAAAGAATGTACGCATCTGCAGTTTTTGAATCCACGAAATCGTCGTTGGCCGTTTCTGCTCAATTACTTGTCTTCTTAGAGCCTTCTTTGATTTGTCCAAAGTGTTTTCGGAGTATGTAAAGCATTCCCTGCTATTATCGTATTACCAGTATTAATTGTACTGTGTTTGTCTAGCATATAATAGGATCCCATAGAGTCCTAACCATCTGCATATGCACACATACAACTGAATATATGCACGTGAGTGCAAGAATATATCTCTGCACGGTGCAAGAA
>JAQGAB010000998.1:0-19703 GCA_034696565.1 Isotomurus graminis
CCGCATTCAGTCACACTTTCTCACACCAATTCCTCCCAAAATTACAGCCAGGCCACGGAGGTCTCATCCATTCCAACAACTTCTTCCAGCCGCACTCCAACACATCCACACACGTATACACGTAGAATTCTGGACTACATCTCCTAACCTTTTGACATCTGACCTTTCTCTCTGGCTTTGTATGCAGAGTAAGATGGTATATGAGTTCAATTGTGAGCAGAAATGCGAGTGCATGAGACGTATGAAGGAGGGAGGGTTAGACTCACTCGAGCTACTTTAGGTCTATCCATATATAGAGAGGGTTATAGAAAGGATGAGTGTAAGTACCACAACAACTCAGACACAAAAGCCTCACATATCTCGCACAAAGGAAAACATCATCATAAAAAGATATGCATAACTGGAACTAATGTATAACAATGAGAGAAAGATGCAGTTCCCTCCTTCGTGAAAGCACCAGCAAAAAGAGCCTCTCCAAACCAACCCATATCACTATTCCTCCAGAGCACCAATACTTCCATCAGGACTCACCCAACCATCATCCATCCTTATGACAAAGGAAGACATCACAACAACCACCACCAATCCTACAAAAGGACCAATACAAATAATCATGCCATGAAATATGAGGTCTCACAGGAAGCAACTCCCTCCACCCACCAACCTTCACAATAACACTAACCCCACTAACAGATTCAAAATTCACCAAGTGTAACAATTGATTTCAGAACGTTTACCAAATGAATCTGAATTGTTCTCCACCAACCGCCGCACGGCCTCCGAATCGAACAAACATAACAGTAAAAATTAACGATCATGTAATCTTCTTCTGAAATCGTCTCAGACTTAAGTCACATAAAAACTTTATTTAATAGATTCCCCCAAATGCAAGTTTGTTTGCATGAATGTACTGATTCTATCGTATGGACAACAGACAAACACACCCGACTCAACACAAACGAAGGAATGCTGGGCCGCCAGCCAAAAAGACTTTTTAAATAAATAAAATGGGAGAAAACACTGAAACTCAAGAGTAGCGAATGAAAAGACATAAATTCTCTACACTTCAAAATGCACACCGACTTCCCTTTACTCTTCATGGCCGATTCATCTCTCTGTCCAAACCTGCTCCCCTTATGAAACGTAGTTTCTCAGCGTTTTCTAATTCAAACCTTGTTATCTCTTCTCACAATAAAGATTGTTAGCAGTCGCATTAATAATTAAAATGCAGTACAGTTTAAGTCCCCTTTTATCAAAGTTTAATTTGTATGAGTTAATAAAGAAGCAGTTTCACTGAAAATTGATGATCTATTATAGAAATTATGAACTTCAGTTGCATGCCAACAGCAGCAGTATATATTCCTAGTCATCTTCCAACACGAGTTCAAAGCCCATAAATAATAACGTCATAACGTGAGCCTAACATCAAGAAGTTAGCAACTCAAAGAATCTTTACGCTTAATTCGTACGCGAGAGTAATGGATTTGCAATTTCAGTTGGTGTTCGTCTTTGCTCCCCAAACCATTAGAAACGAAAAAACAGCGTGAAACAACTTTGAACCGAGAAAGGAATGAATCCAATCAAAAGGAAAGAAAATCTCGTGATTCCCAAATTAATTTGTATGCTCCCTTAAGTTTCGTGCAGGGACTCCTCCCTCACCCATGCACAACAGCACCACTCGCAATCCACCCGATAAACACACAAATACCGTACGTACATTCCTCTACTGAAAGTACACACATCTCTCCTTCCACCGACTCATGCACACTTTCACCACCACTTTCCCTCCCGTCTTTCTTCATGACTAAAACAACTAAAATCCCTCTCTTATCCTCAAATCTCCATTAACATTCTTTCTCCTCCAACTAAAACTGATCTTTCGGCCTCACCCACCAACAATACTCACAACAACAGTCAATTCCATTCGTCCCTTTCTAATCATACGTCCTACACACTTATTCCTCTCTTCCCTACATCAACATTATTCTACACACTATCCCCTTCAAATTAAAAACCGTACACGGTCTTTACACTAATTAACACATAACTCAGCACACACTTTTCCTCCAAAAACAATTTCGCAATTAATCCTTGGGAATTTATTTTTTGCTCATACATTTGTTGAACCCACTCACAACAAACTCATGTGTGACCAGCTACACATTCTCACTCACTGACTCTCACTGGTTTATTGCATATCCTCGGAGATTAA
Source organism: Isotomurus graminis (assembly GCA_034696565.1). Classification (NCBI taxonomy): domain Eukaryota; kingdom Metazoa; phylum Arthropoda; class Collembola; order Entomobryomorpha; family Isotomidae; genus Isotomurus; species Isotomurus graminis. The sequence continues at coordinate 2,213 of JAQGAB010000998.1, forward strand.
TTATTAAGCACAATTCTCTTCATACCATTATGAATTCTTAACTTCACAAAAACAAAACATTCAACAAGAACAATAATTAGATTAGGTACAACGGTACAAGTGCCTAAATTAATCCAAGGGTTTCCCCATACATCAATAGATGCGTACATCCAATCCTACCATCGCTACATACGAATAGGATGTGTAAATATACAATTTGCGAACACGGTGTAATAATTGTCCGATAAGTTGTAAACAGATTGTTGAGTCTTGACATGAACACTAGTTCCCCATCTCTACTTCATAGGAAGCCCTTGTGACTTTAGTAAAGATCTGATTGCTTTCGCGCGATATTCCACCTCTAAAAGTTCTAGCAGACTATTTTCACGTGCGTTTATATCCATCCGTTTGAGTGAACCATCTTCGCTTTCTTCGCTACTCCCATCACTGTTATCACTCCCACTGCTTTCATAGCTATCACTTCCGCTCCTACTACTCGCACTTGTTTGCGAATTGCTGGAGCTACTACTGTCATCTTCACTGGTTTCATCCATGCCCCCCTTGAGTCTCACACGTTCTAAACAGCAAACACAAGATCCTCACAATAAATTATACAGGAGAGTAAAAGTACAACTACTTACTTCTTCCACCTGTTTTACTTCCCTCATTGTCACTCCCAGTTTCCAGCCACTTCCCTCGTTTGACAGGTCGTTTCATATCATTGTTCCCTGACACCACCATTCCTACAACACACAAGACTTGTTGACTCATACTTTAAGCTCTCCAACTCTTGCGCAAGCATGAAGGCAGTAGCAGTTTGTCATTACAAAAAACCTCAAGCAAACAATACCTCATATTTAAAGCAGTCTGATTTACACATTCTACATTCCCTAATTTCCTTACTTTCTCTGGAACTAACAATGTTGGTCTAAACTAATCCCGTTCACTTGTACCCCTCATCTCATCTTCTTCCTCATAAAACTCTTTTTCTCTTCATCCCTTTTACACAATTTACATTTCATTTAGAAGTTTACTACACAACTGAAGACATATTGTCGTAAAAGAGCGATAAAAAAGTTACTTCACAGTCAAGAGCCAAATGAACTCTCTCCATTCTATTCTAATTTGGAGGAAATAAGGAAAAATAAAAACGAGAGCAAGAAGAAGGAAGCAGGAGGAAGGGAAAAAATGCACACAAGAAGTGAGACTGGTTCATAAAGATATCTCTTCTCGACTCGGTTGTAGCATACTCTCGTAGACATAAAATAGAGAAGGGAGTTTAATTTAGTTCGTTTTGTAAATTAAATGAAATCCAGTTAGGTCTATAGATAGTGGAGGATGTGATGAGACTTTTCCAGATAATGAGAGCAAAGCTCATGAGTTTTAATACAAATCTGAGACCGCAAGAAGATGTGGAGAAACAGAAGAAGACTTAAGACTGGTCACGTCATGAATATCCCTTCTGACTCTCCTTTTAGTCATTTCCCCTCAAAAACTTATTCCCAGCCACCGTTATGACACACCGTACAACAACCACCAAATTTCCAATAATAATCTTCCATCAATTCCATCAGCCTTGCAAGCATTATTACCATGTGGATACGCACACAAGAAGACAACTTCACTCAAGCCAATAAGGAACATCCTCCTCTCTCTATTTCCACAAGCAATCTACCCGTGCAAAATTACAAGCACAAGCATCAGCATAATTTGCGTATCAACATTAACTTCTCCCTTAATAAACTCCCTCACTTCTCCTCCCATTTCTCTCTAATGAACACAATTAACTTCAAATGAACTTTCGCTTGTGAACAAGAAAATAAATGAAACGAACCGTTATTGTTTGCTGGTCGATGAGTACCCAAGGCAGCAGCACCAACGTCCCATGATGACTTCTCATTATCATACGACACAGGCCCAACAGACTTACAACCATGTTCTTCAACATTTGACATCCCACCTGCAACCATCCTGAATTAAAGATCAAGCGTACATACTGCATACATTAACCAGAGGTAACTTCAACTACCTCTTTAAGTGCACTTTAGTTTAATGCTCAAAATCAGTAAAATCACTGACACATGACATTCCAACGTACATCTTATGTATTTCCTAAGGAGAGAGTCGTGAGAGTTGTTAAAGTCATAAGTCTTCTTAAAGTTTTTAAATGACTCGAGTGTAATAAGAAGGATAGGTGGCATACGAAAGGAAGATAAACTTTGTACACAAATCTTTGCCTTAGCTTTCTCTCATTAAGTATTAAAAAGGTAAGAGAGCGGGGAGAGAGCATTGAACATGTCAAGAGGGTGAGTTATAGTTAATTACCGTCCAGGATATTGAACACTGTCTTGCAATCCAACTCTTCCAGCACCTCCAAGCATCTTCGCTCCAGCTCTTCAATTTTCAAATCCTTCAGTCCAAAAATACAAAAATAACACTCTCATAATAATCCTTAATGGTTTTACTTTCTTCAATACTCACATTCGCGTTATTACATAACAGTAACTATTACTATACCCTTTAGCGAGTCAGAGTCATTACGAAACACAAACAAGAACACATGAAAAACTTCCACAACTGCTCTTCTTTCTTTCCCACAAACTTCCCCGTCCCTCTCCTTAATTTATCTGGAGGAGAAAAAGTTTGAAACTCCGGAAAAACCAAGAAGGTGAAAGAAGGCTATTGTTTGAATGCTAATTTCCTCCCTTATCCCTATCCATACATACAGCCTATACATATATCTCTACCTCTTTCCCATCACTAATATTTTCACCCAAAGCCCTCACAAATACCATTACTGCTTATCTCATACGTCTAAAGGATCCAAAGCCCAAAGCCCACTTTCATTTCCCACCGTATAAACTTTCCCCAAATGAGGGACACATTTTCTCAATCCCGAAAGACGGTGACGGAGAAAGGAGTCTAGAATCCAGGCACAAGTCTCCATCTTTCCCACACAAATGAAAGTTCCCGAGAAAGCAGACAAACACCCCGTTGCCCCCATTTGCCATTTCACCGCACTATCCACTGCAGTGGAAAGCAGGAGGACCTTCAAAATAAATGAAATGTAACTGTCGCCAAGGAGGAATGTAGTAAAAGAATTATTTAACCACGTCAGAAGCATCAAGGAGACGATAAATACTGGTTGAGCTCCTCTTTAAGATTACACATAGATCGGTATTCAGTCACTTGGCTATAAAGATCCTCCCTATACAGATATATATTACTTAAGCATTCTCCATCATAAATGAAACCTACTCTCCCCAGTATAGTCCCCCTTTCTCTACTAAAAAAACAGAGAAAGCACACCTTACTATGTTTTATAGGGAATGGTGTCACAAAGAAATAAAATTTTATACGACAAGCTCAAAACAGATGTGAACAAAGCTTTTGTCTTTATTACTCCACACACACGCCATCCTCCATCCGACCTTTTCATCTTTTAATATCAACTTATCACACAACAAACTCCAACCTACACTAAATAACATGACCTTAACAAACAACCCAAGTCTCTCTATTAATCTAAATAATAAACCTTCCCCAATATTGGAATTGAAATTCCACATCAAACAAACCCATATTGGACATACGTACACTCCACACAATTTTTCACAACATTTACGATTCACTTTGAGATGTCAAAAGAAGGACCACAATGTGTATCTCGTACTAACGACCGAGGAAAGCAAAGGCATCTCCAGAACCTGTCACATTAGAGTGCCACACTACAAGTTTTATGAGTACTCAACTATCTACTTAACTCTGCACAGGATTAAAGACTCTGCCAACACACTCACCACATATCCCATACCACTACGCCTTTAATAAAACTATCAAAACTATAAAACACAAAACCCAAATAAAAAACTTTCACCCTAACCTTTAAGCATGATTAACTTCGTAATTCCTTGAATCAAAATGAAGATGATGGATGGACAAACTCATCTCTATGCAAACTAACCTTTCATCCCCACCCACATAACACACGTTTAACACACTCCACACCTAAAACATTAAACACTTTCAAACTCCACACAAACTTTCACCTCTACATAATTGAGATGAATCGCACTTTTCCAATCTTCTCCCGATTTACATATACCTATTTTCATACATCACTTCTCATCCTTCATCATCCCCCCATGATGACCCCATGTCCCCTCCAAAAAACAACTAATTAAGCATTACCTCAAGCTCTGGAGGTATCATTTCCATCAACTTCTTCCCCCCGACACATCGAAACGCTTCCTTCAGCAGCGTCCTCCTATCATCCGATAATTCCTTCAAATTCTTCATATTTCTGTCACTGGATCCACTGCCTCCTCCGCTGTTCCTGGATGACATCTGGATGACCTTTGACCCCCCACTTGTGTGAAAAAGCACATAAGCCCCCCAATCCTCACAGCAGCAGCGTCCGTTCTCCTCACACATTTCCCTCCATCCTCCTCTCTGTATTTTCCCCTCTGAAAACCAGCGGCGGAGAGTGAAAACCACATTTCAAACTCCGCGCCACTCCTTTCCTTCCCGTGGAAGAGTTGAGAATCTCCCCCGCTAGACGTCACCTCCAGTCCACTCGCTTTCCCTGCACCACCTTTCCCCACGCGTCTCGCCTTTGTCCACCGCTCTGCATCCCCATCGTTTCATGCAATTAAAGTAGCTTTGGTTCTGACCTCCAGACCTCCAGTACAACCCAAGAGGGTGAGCAATAAGAGAGACGAATAATTTATTAAGGCCGTCGTGGTGGTGGTGGTGGCTTGATTTCATTCTGAAAGTAGGTAGCGAGGGGTTTTGGGAGAAAAATGGAATGAAATTGTGAGGAGAGAGTGGCTTTTAGTTTTAATTCCCGAGTGTTGGTCCTTCCACCTATACCCCGTATATCCCATATATCCACTCTCCTTAATATACCACGTTTCTTCCCCTTGTTGAAAAGAAAAATCGAATCAATCGGCAATCCCAACGAGAGCATGCACCAGTCTAATTCATTCCATCTCATCGGAGAAACCGGGTGTTGTACGATAATCCAATGTCTTCGTCATGCATAAAAGTCTCTCCAACTATTCATTCCACCCGTGTGTGTGTACCACAGACATGTCCACACACGACACAACCAACTCCCAACTACAAATTCCTAGAAATCTATTTTAAATCACAAGAAAGCCACACACGTTTACCTTCATTCAAATTCACAAAAATTGTAATGAGAACAACAAAACAAATCACGCCAATTTATTCAAACAACACAATAACAAACCCAATCAAATATTCCTATCCAATTCATACTCAAAAATAAAGTCTTCCCTTAAATTGGAAGATTACATTCCCAATCTCAAAATTGTTCTATTTCCGTACACAACTACTTCCCACAACTCGTGTAACACACACACACTCCAATTGTACACTCCTCTGTTTATATTCATACGATCCATGAAATATTTAACTTACAACACACCTGCAGTAATAAACTTTCCCTACCACCCGCATCCAAAGTATCTCCTCCAAATATTAATCCATAAATCTCCGTACAACTCTCTCTCCCTATTTTTCATTTGCATTAAAGGAGAAACGTGGAGGAAGAGTCAATTAAACTGGACAGTGAGGTGACTCATCCAAATTAATATCGGACATTCACAATTTATTTGATGCCTATTACAATTAATGAGGCAGAAATTTGCGTTGTTTCTCAAATTCGAAAGAAACTCTCCTGGAAGGACAAACATGCAAATGAGGGGTACACTCACATTCAGAGCCACTAGGTCATGTCCCCATTGTCTGAAATTCTGAAACTCAACAACGTCTTAAAAGAAGATCCAATAACAAAGTCCCTTACTCTCTCTCTGATTCACTTTAATGATCTTCCTCACACTCTACCAACAACTATTCACAAAACCATCCTATTAGGATCACATTTCAACCCGGATCTCCAAAACTACCCCACATTTATTTAAATTGCTCTGCCCTTTCTTTCCCCAACCCTTTTTACCTAAAAACAATCCCTGCCTCTTATCAAACAAAGTAGGACTCTACATAATTCTTCAACGTCTACCCGCATTAATTCATTACAACTCCAATAGGCGATATCAAATCTGTAGATCGGATAATCATTTCAAAAGTCGGTTATGGACGAGAAAATTGAGAGCCGGGTGGGTCCACGAAGACGTGGATGGACATGACACCGAAATTAGGACCAACACACGACGGAATATGCCGTAATCATGAGCTCTAAAAACACATGTGCGCTTTCACTCGTCTCTCACTTTAAATTGGCTCGTATTATTGCATGTTCCTCAACTGCTGTCCCGGACACAAAAATTAAAATGAGAGACGATTCGTATCGGCTGAAATAATGATTGTCTCTCCCTTTATTGCTTTCGCACACTCCACACACAACCTGCTATTCAATTATTCAAAAATTTATTCAAATGAAGTACTACTCCTTCGTTTGTCCTCTGATGAGCAAATACCCAACAAGACTTTTGTCTTTCTCTCCAGATTAAACAAAACCCACACACACCACGTCGAGTGAAGAGTTAAAAAAATGACATATTCAAACAGAAGAAGGGGAAATTAGAGTCCTGCGACAGCTCACTACATTTCCATGTAAAATCCTATTTGCTCAACCGATGAACAGTGTGAGTGTGTGTGTCTTCATGTTAAAGGACAAATAAATGGGAGGAGACTTATGAATAAAATACTCTCTTCATCACCACCACCACCGACTTACCTGTCAATTTAAAATACATCACCAGAAACAAATTCAATTCACGTTGCCACGAAACAACAATTTCATACTCACAATAATAAACTACTTTCCGTAACTCCATTCACTCCAGCAGAATGTTCGTGGAAATGCCAAAATAGTTCGGACAAGAATTGAAGATTAACAAAGTCCCCACGCATCAAAATCAAATCATTTCTTAAAAGGCCCACCATTTGGTGGAAAGTGGAATAATTTTCCATTCAAAATATCTCCCCATTGTGCTCGAAGGAGTTGTTGTGTCCTTTGAGAGTCCGCCTCCAATATTTCTAAAGTAATTGAAAGCTGGAAACGAATTCGAATGGTCAGAAATGTTTTATTGTAGCGAAATTCAGAGAAGGATTGAGGGAGACTTGGAAGGAACTAATTGGGGAGGATTAAAGATTGACATACGGGATTTTGAAAGATGAAGAAAGTGAATTTAAGTGATGGATTGTTGTTTGTGGCTCATTATGCCAACGAGGACAGTCATGGATATGTTGGTTTCTCAATTCAATCGCAGTCTATTGAGCAATTTAATTACTCCCCGCTATAATAACGCGCTCCACTTTCCAAACTGAGGGAAAGAATTGTGAGGATTTTATGCATTTCACAATACTCCATTAGGGTGACTCACACACGAAACCGATTGCGACAAGGAATTATGTGTACATGACTGATCTCATTAAATTACCTTCTCTAAACTCCCCTCGCCCGCTCCAACTTTCACTTCCGTTCATCATATTCCGATTTTATAGTGAAATTAACGGGAGGAGGGTATGGATCAAACAAGGTTTCTTCCGGCACAACCGATCCCCTCCGATCCAACCGATTACCAAAATTCGGGGAATTCCTCTCTCACACGTCCATCCAGTCACCAACAAATTACGACCACCACCACCACCACCAGACCAACAGCCGAAACCCGATGCGAGACTCTCCTTAACAACCACGCATTCTACACCTCTAATTAGGTCACCCAGGGTCATCTTCCTCATCTCTCTACACACCGACTCTGTTGCTGCAATAAGATGCAATAACTTTTAAAGGGACATTCAAGTGTGTGTTTTATTGGTTCGTAGGTTTTATTGGTTTAGAGTGAAGAGGAAATCTGTGAACTGTCTGTGTAATTGTAAAAGTAGTGGTGACAGAGGTAGCCGTGCTTTCTCCGCCAGAGTCACTTTAAACGAGACTCCGTCCCCGGCTTCCTTTTTTACGAGTCCATTCCACACATAAAAAAATTGAGAATTCCTACTCAATTCCACATTTTTATGATTTTTCCTCCCGTTTCGGGGAAAAGGGTAGGAAAATTGGGCATAAAAAGTTCTCTGATGAAATCACCCGACGTGTGCTCAGCTTTACTTTCCTCGCAAGGTAAACTTAAAATGATTTTAATCACATCAAATCACCCTCCTTCCACAAAAATACAAATAATGCTTAAGTGGAGTTTGCTTTGGCTCAGTACTTTACAGATCTGAGATAAAGTCGAATGTGCTCCACTCCCGATAACTTCCAATGCACCACTTTTATTATTTCTCCTGTCACAACCCGAAAGTAGTTTATGACATTGCGACAGACGTGGAACAAAAAAAGCCTCTACATTCATTCATTCAGCCTGCTATTTCCCAGTTGCCCTCAAGCCCTTAACAATTATCTCACTTTTCCCTCACCACCACCACCTACCCTCCTTATTTCTCCACATCTCTTTCTTTAAAACATTAATTTTTATCAGGAGACAATCAATCCTCAGAGCATCCCAAATGAAAGAAACGAGCAAAACAGGATTTAATTGTTGTCATTAAATGATTATCTCATCCTTCACTGTCATACGGATGAATCGGATTGTGGCTCACACAATTTCTCCCAATAACTCTTCGTGTGTTGTGTGGTACCCAACTAAGCTCTCCCCCTCCTTCCAAGATGAAGAAAAAGAAAGTGAGGACAAAAGCATTCATCATTTTTAATTGCTTACCTTTTCCCAGTCAGCCTTCCCAGAACTCGCTACACAAATGTTAAACGCCTTACCTTCCTCTCCAACAAATGATTCCAAATTTCCAATAGGTCATCTCCACCAAACGCTCCAAACATTGGCCAATCAACCAACAGTTGACCTACTTCAGGTATGCTCACATATGCCAATTAATAAACCACTTTTGTATTTCTCATTCATATTTATTCGTACAAATACTTTTATATAGCACAATAAGAAGAACACACAAAAATTAGCCAACAATTACAACAGAGTGAGAGGATAACACGCCTCAATTAAAGTTATCCCCCCAACTACTCTCAACTAAAACCTCCTTCACACTGCTTAACAATAAGGAATGACAATAAGGAATTAAAGAGTTAGTCTATATGTATAGAACGAAGAAAGTATAGTACACAAGGAGGAATGCTTATAGAAGGAACAATGTGCTACAGAAGATTCTCTATCCTTTAAATAAACTTACATTCGTTTCGTGGAGATTGTTTAGAAATTTTGGTACTTTAAAATGTTTACAAGTTTTAAAAAAATGGATGTTATCTCTCGGTGGTGGGCAGGTCGACCGCAAGCCGTGGCACTTAACACCGTTTTGCCGGTACATTTGTAATACAAAAGACTTGGGTCGACCCATCTCAGATACAAAAAAGGCTACTCAGTGAGTTTCAAATTAATAAAGAAATGTCGCTAGTATATGAATAAGTACCCGTGTGTATATTAGTCGTCTACGTCTACTCAAGTACTCTGCCTATCTATAACCTTCTATAAGTGCAGTCAAAGAGAAAGCCAAGCAGGAGGAACTAACACTGTACACCTCTACGAATTCTAAAATAACTCTCCGATGTCCTCATCCCATAAAATACTCTCCTCGGACAATCCAAGAATTCATACACTAATAGAACAGTCTCTCTGTATTTCTGCCTCCGGTGACTCTCATTAACTTTGTTTCTAATCGATCCCTCCTTCGATCGAATCTTAAACCTCCTTATCTCTCCATTAATTAGTCCCCTCCCACTCCCCCCCCACTCTCTCTCTCCTTTAAACTTACATAGTGTGTGCCTGTATGTCTGTATGCTTGTGTGGATGCGTGTGTAGAAAAGTGTGTGTGTGTCCAGTCCTCCTTCCATTCCTCAATACTTTTAAGGTTTTAAATCCAACTGGGATTCATTTAGTCTCGAGTGAATTGTCTTAGGTTCTCCTTATCCGATCATTCATGCCCTTAATTACACGTAGATCTTTAGTAGGTGGAAGCCTCGCCTCGGCTCCTGTACTTGTACCTTAATCTGTAAATATATATCAACTCTATATGTATCCCTAGCAAAGTTGTACTCTGTGTGTTTAATGGAACGGATCCAGTGAAGTGCGCGCCCCGCTCTCCCTTAACCTATGAACTCCAAAACCTCGTCACTTAAACACACACAGCCTCATGTGTGTACCTGTCTGTGTATGACCTCTCTCCTGAGGCGATGTCCTTGTTACTACATCCCTTTAAATTAACATTAATTACAATGGCCCAGCTAACACGTCTCCACACACCCTCCCATGTCCCCCTGATGACTAGTAGACCCTCTTTGCTTCCATTGTTGATGCTCCTTGAGAAACGGATACGACTAATCAGTTGTAGTTCTGCTCCACACGAATAATGCCGTGAGTGGTGGTAGGAAATAACATCACAATGCTCTGCATAAAGTGCTTATATATGTGTGTATAACAACTAAGGCCCAACAATTACAGTCATGTAGCTCCTAATTACGATGAGAGTACCTTAGGTTCGCCATATATTTCGCATAGCACGTCGTCTCTTGTACAAACCACCCAAAACAAAGAGGCAGTGTCACCATATTCGTGTACGTAAATAAATCCAAATGATGACAAGCGAGCATCATCAATACCAAGCACCAATATTACATTAGTGACCTCTAACCTATCCACACTCAAAAATAGGAACTATTTCAAATGTCACTTTATCCCGTCGGTCGGATAAAACACAATCCCCAATTGTTGGAGTTAATTAGCACACCAACAATGTACTGCCTCACCAGCAGCTATGTGTTTGTAGTTTCAAGGCTCCATCCTACATAGACTACCTCATTCATTTCTTACAAGGCAGACAGATGATGAATGATTGATTGATTGTGTTTGACTTCTTACACCTTTACATTATAACATCCACACACACATCTACATCTACTAATTATACGATCTTTCACTCGAGACGACGACGACGACGAGGCTCCTACAAGTCCCACCAAAAGTCCATTCCACCTCCCCGTCCAGTATTTTTGTAGTTCAATAAGACCCACACACACTTTCTCCCGTGTGTAATTACTTTAGAATAATCATAATTGTCGATTTCTGTATAGTCAACAAAGCACCCTGTTTGTTACTTCCGAGGAAATGGAATGGAACTTTTAGCAAGAATCTCACACACTTAATACATGAACCCAATATTATTCCACTCTGTGTGTATGTGCGTCTGGATCTCACTTAATTACTCCCTTAATTGAAAAGACAACACTCTCATTACACGCAGTCCTATTGGCTCATTGGGACATAACACTCTTTTCCATCCACCCTTCGAAATTAGATTTCGAAACAGTCATTAAAGCATTTCATTGTTTACAGATTAATGTCGGAAATAAGGAAGAGATGTTTATTCCACGGTGGGCCAACACTTTAAGCATAATTGACACGCCGAGTGACTCACAATCATTATTAGATTTAGTTGGAAGAAATCTCGTGATTATCAAACAAACATTTCGCAACGGGGCTCATCAGGGAACAAATATTTGGCTACCATTTAATAAAGGGAATTATTCTGCATTTCTCAAGTGGGATTCATCATTAACTCTCGTTTATTCATAATCATATTTAATTTCAGAGATTGGAAGGCCAGATGTGTTGCATATGGAAACATTCTCCCGCAATAAAACTCGTCTTTACATTTTGTATAATTTAACGACTCTCCCATTATCCACCTGGCCTTTCAAACTCATCCCAAAACCCGTACTCACATAATTATAGACGCAACACATATAATTCTACAACACCAACAGAGCTTAATCACACACCACACACACATATCATCAACTCATCAATTTCCACTGAGTGAATTTTATAAATACTAATTACCAATTGTACCAAAATCATGAAATACACAAGTGTTCCCTTAATTCATACATCCACCCTAATCATCAATTCAATCTCACCCACCTTTGGACTTTGTTCTACAATCCACACATCCATTCTTTTTCACTTTCAAACTCAAACGAGTCCACACACTTGCAACAATCAGCCTTTTTTCGCAAGAGAGATTATAAGAGATGATCAATAGTCAAATAATAGTTTCCAGCCCATTGAGGGAAGAAATTGATTTCCCTTCTCATTGATAAATGGCTTTTAAGGGGAGAGGAGGGGTTTTGACATTGTAAAATGAAAAATTATTTGTCACACCAGCGATGGAAGCGTATAGACAAAGGGATATAGAGTATAGAGTAGAGTGAAAGTAGAAGGAGAAAGGGTAAAAATAGAAATGATGGATCGTTTCCTTGAGGTATCCATATTTCTCCTCGTCCATTTCCATAAAATTCAAAGTTTTCGGACACAAATTATGGCCCCGCATTTTAAGAGCTGCATTGATTTTTAAGCCACCACACACACTCCCTATACAGTCCCTATACAGTCCCTATTCCCTATAGAGTCCCTTAGATCGCCGCCTAATCTTTTAACGGCGACTGATGATGATGATGAGCGGACTGTATTGAGAGTCATTGTCTCCAAAAACGTCCCGAACTGACCGAGTTGGATAAAGTTGGTCCAAAAGTTGGAGCGAGGCGAAGGTGGAACTCAAACTGTCATCAACTCTCTTTTTTATCTCAAAAGTTTGTCTGCCTCCAAAAAATTTGTTTAGTGGAACAAAGTTGAATTGATGGGAGTAAAAAGTTAAAGTTTTTCTATTTTTTACCACTCAAAAATCTAATATGTTCAAACAAAGTTGTGAATTGCCTGCGAGTCTCATTTCCAAATGGTTCCTCCGCTGAATAAAAGGAGAAATGCCTTCAAATATGTTGTTGTGTCCCGTCTATTCTTCTTGCCTAATAACCCAACATGCCCTTTCCCTTTCCCTCTTTCTTCCCAGACAAATTATAAATTGCAATTTTACTACACAACTTCTCCTTTTATTCAACTCATAACTCTCCGTCCCTCACTTTAATACTTTAAAACTTTACGGCTCTTAACATGCTCTATTTCCTCTTTAAATAATCTTATTACTCCTCTCTCCATGTAAATCCATCCCTCCATTATTATTACCCACTCCTCCAACTACAACTTTACAACTCATAAAACAATAAAAACCATCCAGAATTCAAAGCTTTGCTTTCTCAGAACTCTCCATCCACACTGCGCAAATCAAACAATCCAATATCATCCAAAACGCTAGCACAAATTAATGGCCCTCCGTACATTTCAACCAAAAGAAATGCAAACAGAATTAAATGAACGAGACCTCACCGCGATACATTTCAAACTTATTACTCCCCCAAATTACACACACTCCAAATTACGCTCTCCCTACGTGTCCATAAAACCCCCCCAACACCCACCCCCCACCGCCATACACTCCAAACAAGTCATCTACAGAGCTAACTTTCACTCTGCATCATCCTTAATGAATCAAACACACACAATCCATGGCCTATTAATAAAGAGAGGCTTCAATCTCTGGCCGTGTATTCCGGACATTTACCTCTCAAGGCAACGTGAGTGTGTGTGGAGACGCCAAATCACTCAAAAGAACTTCATTCCACGTCTTTGAAAAGGGCAGGTGAGGCCATAATTATGGATTTCCGTGGAATCGATATCCTTTTTTACAACCACTCTCCACCATCAATTTATAATTCCTTAAATAATGTTGGAATGAAAAACGGGAATGTAATTACAGAGAGCCGTGAGAGAGGTGTGAGAGGCAAACAATGGAACATCATGTCGTGTAAGCTTTAAAGTAAACACTTAAAGGAGAAAGTCTCATCCATCCATAAGGAATGAAGAGAGGTGTGTGGACTAAGTATGCATTCATTTGTTCTTTGACTTGTGTGAACACTTTTTATATGCAAATGAACATACGGACTCCTCATGCAACGCTCCTCACACGAAACACAAAACTATAAGAAACAGAGAGCCTTTTTAATCCAAGCTTTCCAAAGTCATTAAAGTGGAGCAGAAGCAGCTAGGAGAGTGTCCACACGAGAGAAGTTTGAATTGGATGTCGTTGTTAGAAATTGGTCAGTTATAATGAGAATATGAAGAAAGCTGGGAGGCGGAGATTGTTCATCAGAAGGGAATTCAGGGAAAAGTGACTCGACCAAAGGAAAAATCGATAAGGAAGATATTTTGATATGGACTCTCTCTCTCATCTTCTTTCCTCCTCGGCCACCACTTAACTTCACCCCATTTTTAACACTTGTCTCATTAAAACACAGACGAAGGAGTAGGAATGGATGAAGCTCCTGGAGTTAAATGCAAATGGAGGAAGAATTAACGGGAGAGAGAGGCTATGGGAGAGTTTTGGCGAATATTGATAAAAGCTTTGGAGAAACCCAAGAGGGAAATCCCTTTCGAAGGATGTCGGATGGGGAAAGTAAAGAAGGAAAAACTGATCGATTTGTTGGACGGGCATCTTTCACATATTACATGTGTATTATTATATCAATATCCTCTATACCCACTAAACTTTATGAAATTATAACTTTTCCACTCCTCCCCAACAAGCTTTCTTCACTCCAAGACCCCCACTGCCCTCCTCGCCTCTCACAAATTCCCCTCCTCATTACAACAACTCTCTCTCTCTCTAATTAAACTACACTGTACTCTCCACACTTTAAAAGTACAGAGGAATGTAAACTACACAAACACACCTGACGATGAGCCCACGTGGGAGACAATTCCCATCTCTCCCAAAGCTCATTCATTTCATTAGGTGGGAATGATTTTGTGAGCGGCTCTCGGATGTCCATCTCGTCTAATGAAATGAAGGAGCATATTTCCCCAGCGAAAGAAAGGGTTGATTGTTAATAAATTCTGGGGAAGCCATTCGATTGGAGGGAGAGAAGGATACATATGAACGATTATTATCATCTTCCAGACTCGGCTGGACACAAAACAACTCTGATTATTTCTTCCAGACTCCCACTCCAAATGCATTCTCCCGTCCCTCATTAAATACACTCAAATTGCGTGGATCCAATCGATCCCTCTCCTCCCATGTAAATTCGCCCGCTCTCCTTTCTTTCACCAACCTCTAACTGATCAGATGATAACTGAGGAGGGTCACTACATAAGATCATCCGACGCTCCTCTAGTTTCTCCCCAAGAAGTCCCTGAAACCTGAAACCTTTCCCTCTGACTCATCATCAGCCCAAACAAGGTGAGACGCTCACACGCACATCACACACACCTCTCCACATATAACGTATCTTTATTCTCTCTACATCTCGTAATTAGGAAGAGAGTCCTCAATGAATAGTGATGACCACCTCCAATGGATGTAGAGCGTTATAAATGGATAATATTAGGCCGCTCGCTACCCAGAATTGACATTGACAACGAGTGACGGGAGAGAAACTTTTCCCAAGAAACTTTCTTATTATTGGCAGTCTCACACAAAACTACACTCAACAACACAACTGGACTCCAACTTTTCCCTCAACAAGAATGACTTGAGGCCAAAAATGGTTCATCTGATGGACATGACAGTCGGAGGAGTATTGTCTCGCACAACCTTTCACTCCCCCATCATCTCCCACTGACTCATCCAAGTCATCTCAAAAATCCAGTTGCCCAGGAGATAATAATTCACACAAACTGGACCACTCTAAACAACAGACAGTATTGTGTGGTAGGGTGACACGGACTCCCAACGAGTGAAGTATTGTGATTCACCTGTGTCCACCACACTCCTTGCCTGATTAAAAGCTCCCTCGATGCGTAGCGCAAGAGATTCACGAGGAATTATTAATAATATTGGAACCGCAGGAGATTGCATCTCCCCGAGAAAGCAGAAGACATAGTGGAAGCTGTGCTGTGTGACATTAGTCAATTCTGCATGCACTTCACCCGCAGAATTCCCAAAAATCTGGAAAGTTTGGAAGGACGACGGGGGAACAAAGTTTCCCGACCCTAAAATCTCCTCTTCATGACTTTCCTCGTCTAATCAGCAATCAAAACAACTGCGACTCTCACTGGCATTTTATTTATCGTGTCCAATCCAACAACTTCTTCCTATCTAAACGACTTTCTCCCACAGCCAATCATTTCATTGTTCTCCCGTCGCCACCAGTCTCGCTTTAAACCAAATTAATATGCAAGTCTCCTCCAATCTCCATCGATTCACCACACCCTCATAACGATAATCACAAGATACACACACAAGTCGTTTCATATTATTACCCCATTCACAGCTCTCTACAACTCTCTCCGTCCTTTAAACTCTAAATATCTCCACACAGAGATTCTAATTCCCACCACCACTGGTATTCATCAAGTAGCAGACTCTCACTTGGTGTGAAGGAGCTTAGAGAGATTAGTTTTCATTTAAACATTGTTTATGAGACTTTTGGCCAACAATGGAATGTAGTGGGGAGCATAATTTGGGGGTGGGATGAGTTATTGTGGAGAAACTCTCTTCTTTCCAATTATACAAGTGTCATATTTCCTCCTCCATATAACTTTATAACTTTCGTCTTTGCATGGGAGAGAGTCAGGAGAGTCCAGCCGGGGAAAAATCAAGGGAGACTTCTTTCCACCACCAGATATTGATCGTCACTCTCCACAAAAACACTCATATTCCTCCATCATACCTTCTTACATCTCTCTCTTCCAATCCAACCATTAAAACCCAATTAAACGTTCCAACATTTAATCAACCGCTTCTCTACTTCTTTCTCCAGAAGGAAGAATTAAAAATGGGGAAAGTCCGAGTGGACAAAAAGTTTCATTCGATTTCCCTCAACCAAATTGCCTCAAACTCGTTTCATCATAAAAGTTGTTTAAATGGTCTACTTAACTCCCAAAGACTTTCTCCCTCCAATCCCATCAAACAAACCCAAGACGACAACGTTTTTTCCTCTCTTCCACACTGACCGGCGGTGGTGGTGGTGGTGGTGACCTCCTCACTCTCTCTCTTTCTCCCTATTCAATCTCTCCCATATCGTGACATTCTACACTACCATTACTTTTCCCTATATTCACTCGTTGCTCCAAGAGATGATTAATCAAGGCCCGTGTTGTGTGGACCTTAAAGGACTCACATAAATCTCCCTCGCCTTTTTATTACTCTCCACTAAACCAACTTCCCAAATTTAAATCCACAATAACCCAACTTCCGCTCTTTAAACACTTGAAACTTTCAAGACGCCATTTCAAAGCCATCTGTTTCACCGATTAACTTTATTTATGGCAGAGAAACCCGTCTTTCCACCTCACTCCTTCCTCCATCCCTTTATCCAAATAAATAATACAAATGGAAGATATTAAAATGAATTCATAGAGACGTGATTTGTGTCACCAACTTCCTCCGCATCTGCTCAACCAATTAGTCCGTCTTGTCTGACCTATTAACTCACACACACCTGACTCCCCATACAACACTCCCTATACTCTCGTGAATAGCGTAGTGCGTGTTCCGCCTTCTTCTGCAATTCATGTCATGTGCTCTTTTTATCTCCTCATGCATTCCCAAGATGAGCGTTGAGGAAGGACAAGGACGACGGCCAACGCACCAGCCTAATTCACAC
>JAQGAB010000999.1:0-19699 GCA_034696565.1 Isotomurus graminis
AGCTGATAACATTTACGTGTAACATGGGGACTTCTATCCTAAGGAGAAGTTAGCATGCGAGCTAATATATTAAATCGACTTAACACTACAGCTCAGCTGAACATCGAGAAGACAGGGAGAAAGTCTAATAATTTTTGTTTCTATTCTAAATGGCGAACACTTTATGTCATCTTGCCAAAACCCCGGCCAATACTTTATATGCTCATTATGATCTAAATCGAACTGCGTTCACCTTACAGCCATCACGGTCTGATATAACAGTTAAAAAACTTTTTACTTCTTATTACTGCTTGTGACATGCAGGCTTGAATAGTTGTCTTATGTTCCTAGAGACTGCGTGTGTAGAGCCTATCTGCATGTCAGCTGTTAGGTATTTTCCGTATGAATTAATAATTATGATTCGAGGTCTTCAAAAGTGAAATTACACACAACTACAACAAAGTAGAGTATCGTTGTACCCCTGGTTCTTTGTACGTACTACACTTTCTTCAAAACTGACTCTACAAGTGGCAGGAATAATTTGTTCGTTCATAACTTACCTTACAAACAGATAGGTGAGACATACTTGTTCCTTTTATCACTTTCTTGGTAATATAAGAAAAGGTTAGCCAGCAGGACATCCAGTCCATTTTATTCCATGCTAAAACATTCCAGAACTTCCGGACCAATTTTTATAGTTTGACAGTCACCTGTTGGGGGTCCCGTATTTACTATCTAGGCTATATTTTGTCTCAGATTGGGAGTATTGGGACTTTCCCATTCTCGAGGAAATGTGTAAACTTGTGCTACATCAATCTCTTTCATCGCGTTCTCTGTTCAATTAATCAAAAAGAACTTGATAAATGACAGAAATGTCTGGAAAGAAATCTCGATGATACAACAAGTGCAATGATTAACTCGCAAACGTTGTTTTTTCAATGTTAGAGAAAGTTAGGTGAGAAAATATTAGTTTAGAAGTATGGAGAAAGCATGAGTTGGGGTTACTTGAGAAACAGAATTCACACACACACATTCAACAATATTTCATACGACAACTGAGATTATTACGTTACAATGCACAGAAAAAGATGTGAGGTCAGTTAAGAATGTTACAAGGAATGTTGCTTCAATCGAAAGACCCGATGTGTTCCCTGTACAGCTCTGAAGAGAGGCTGAGTACAATCTGAATCTCGTGTTTAAGTCGACAGGGCCTTTTTCATGGTGAGCATGGATCTGTCTGTGCTCAAAGTCCGTGTCCTCACACTTGAAAATCGGTACTGAACCAAAAACACAACCGAGTCTTCATTCAACGAGCAACGGGAAAACTCGGGGAAAATATTGCATTATACTAGGCGCACGGTGAAAAACTGCCTTATAATGCACTAAGTTGTTTTGGATTAGTTTCTTTTGAACTGCAGGCTAGGTTCAGCTCAAATGTTTGGAATATTTAGTTTTACAAACGCTCCTTCAACATGTTAAACAAAACTCACAATTTACCTTGAAGGCACAGGGTCGTGCGAGTTTGATAGTAGCTACAAATGTGTTTATAAAACACCTACACACTATTCATTCAGAGCCAAAGTTCTAGTTGTACCAAGCATTTCATTGTAGTTATTTGCAAGTTTTTATGAATTACAAAAGGTTTACGCAAACAATGCTGCTAATATTACCAAAAGTCATGTACCAATGTAAAAACTTTGTGATGTTTTAGTCGATTCCACTCTCTCGAGTCCACATGGGTCACTTATACTGCTTCCTTAACGACTGGTCAGATCCATTAATTCATAGATTTATTCTGTATTTCTGTCCCCTCTGTCCCCGTGAGATCTTTCATTAGATAAGTAGTAATGAATGAGCGATTATTACCGAGTGTCAGAAATAAAGTGCATTGTACGCTTGATGTCATAAAATAAAGTTGGGTAAACACAATGTCTCACTTTCTCTACACGCACCACGCATCGATCCATTATTTTCCGATTGAATGCAATAAACTACCTAAGTATTAATGCTCATAATAATATAATATCGTTCTTTGAGGTGTGTGATATATTGGTACACATGGGGCAGTCCTTTTCCCTTTTCTTACTATTCTTATTAGAACAAGTAATGAAATAAGAAACATTTCCTAGTATAAGCGTCCGAGAAAGAAATAACGACTTGAAGGAGAAACTCAATACGATGGTTGTACCTGTACCTGATGGTGACACTATTTGATTCACCTGAATACTTGAATAAATGAATTATGGCTTGTATATTCGATACAAAGATCTTTCTTCTGATTCGACGAACAAATCTTTCCAAAATTCTTATTTCCTGATGTTTTCCTTTCCTGAGAAAACTACTTATTTCTACCGGTTTCAGACTGTATATTGTATGCCACAGGCAAAGGAGGTTAATCACACAATATTTGGAATTCTGACTCGGTAGGCTAACGATGAGGCAAGGATATGAATCCTAATCCCTTGCCCATAAGCAACCTGAGTGTAATGAAATGAAAACAGCAAGTGTCAAGTAAGAAGACGATATTTTGGATTAATCTAGGAGTCTCAACAGTATGAATTCAGAACGCACGTTATATCCACACCATTTTCATAGTAGACTTAATATAAACATAAATGATTCTACCGACTGTAATTAAATTTTCTTGGACGTAAAAAACTTTTTATTACTCACACATCGCAATGAACATACATTCAATTAGTTAATACACACAGACCCATTCTACAGTTTTTGATGGAAGAAAAGTAATTCACAAGTTTGAAGATAAGGAAGTTAACACGTTTCAAATACATGTTCTATTCTACGACTGACATGCAAAGTGTGCATAAAGTACTTTTCAGATGACTTGCAGAAAGAAGATATCTTACAATTATTTAACAACTACCTATAACAAAATTTGTTGCAATCAGAAACAGCGAAGAGGATGAAGTTCAGCCTACAACGGATAGGATGTCAAGCACAACAGGGACAGTTACTTCAAGCTTTAAATTAGCTTATAAAAACCTCGAATGCACGAGTACTTAAGAAGCGTCAAAACGAAGCACAACTTAAAATTATTTTATAAATTAAAACCATTTTTGCACACGCCATTTTGTTTTAAAATCCGGTACGCGATTTAGTATTCATCAATTTAATTTGTTGTAGCATATTGTATACAGGATTAGCACTAAATAACCCATTTTCCCCGTGAACATCCCCCGTATGTCATGGATATAATTTGCACCACGTATAATCAACAATCACATTTGTCACATGCTGGTAATCAGTAGGATTTATCAGGAAAATACGGAATGGATGGTGGAAGGACAGAGCTACGAATGCAAGAGATGGAAGGTGAAAATTGGGGAAGATTACTGCTTACTGCTGAAACTTTTGTTAAGATTTCAAGCGAATGGCTATCAAATCTTCGTCTGTACCGAACGACATTCGTGCCTCTTCGAAATCCGACACAGAAATTTGACAAATTCCTGAAAGAATAAATGTTACATTTAACCAACAGCGGATTTGAACAACAATTCAATCTCAGGTAAACTTACGATCGCTTAAGCCTGGATTTCGGTAGTAGACAACTTTCTTTTCAACACTGTAGCCGACCAAGACTATAAAATGTCCTTGATACTGGTCACAGCACAAATACCGAAACACTAGCAGAAAGTTCCATCGGCAGGATAGACAGTGAAGCAGATTGGCGTTCACCAGGGCAATTAACGGTCCACTGGTAGCGAGGAAGTAGAAAATATCCTCAATGGTAAGTGAGCGTTGCGTGACTTTAAGTCCATACTTTTGCGGATTCCTGAACAGATTCATCACTCTCGTTGTGTCCTGTAGTAATGGTCACGAAATTCATAGTAACATACATACCTCCCACACAATCACCCCTTTCCACACAACTTCAATACTTAAACCACTAACCTTATCAATAGCCCCTTTGTAAAACCGTTCATTCTTTAAATCCGGATTGACTCCCATGCACATCGTAAACATTTCATGCTTAACTCCATAATACGCCAGCACATAGCACAGATCAATCGTCCACGTACTGCAAATCAAAGCCCCACAAAAAATCAATCACGCACCATCCGCTGTAACTGCCCAACGCACACCAAAATACATAAATCTACCACCAACCTCTCTCCAAAGCCAGTTTCCGGATTGCACGAGAACCACTTAAGATTGGCATAAAAATGCTGACGTTGCTCCTTACTCAAGCACATGGCCACGCAAGAAATTCCGCAATCCCAATCAGACTTCTGGGTTATGTGGTCCACATCGTGAAGTATGCGTGGAATGTCAAGCAAGAAATCAACACTCCGTTTCCTTAAAAAACAAAAACATTAAACTTCCACACTCAACCTTCCTCCAATATTAAAAAGTTCAAACACAAACTTACTTTGGCGAATCTATAACAGGATAAACCAACTTCTCCGGATGGAGGAACGGTTCCAGGTCTACTGGAATAGCAATCTGTGACCAAGTATTCGGATCAAGCGATCGCGATCCCACATTATTCCTCAACAGCAAATTCTCCGACGATTTTCGGCTGTCAAAAGGACGGTCGTTTGAGAACACAGCGGCTCGCATAACCCTCGGTGAATTCTGAATACTACTTATCGACACATTCGACACTCCCCCCTTTCCAAAACTTCCCCCACGGGTCACAATCCTCAAGTCCCCCAACGAATCCGAGAAAATCCTCCCCGACGACGATGATTTGCTTGTATGATCCTCCACCACCGACATTTCTTCCTCACCTCCACCAATACTATTAAAGTCCCCACCATCCCCAATTATCACTGGAGAAAAATCCCCCATTACTTATTTCCCAAACAAAAATCCCCTAGGAAATCACAAAATTTCCACCCCGACTAAACCCATCTTTCCTAGTTCTACACTCGTTATTAATCAAAACTGCTGGAAGCACACACACATGTGAAAGAAGTGACTTTCTCCCACCCAACAACCTTCTATGACTCCTCTTGTGTGTGTCCTGTGATATGTACGAGATGAATGCGTATACTAATAATAACCCAAATATAACCGTTTCTCTCTCCTTCGTAATTAAGTGTGTTGTTGAGCAAATTGGTTTGACATTTAGGAGAAGAGAGAATGGAGGAAGGAGAAAGTAAATGTCAAAGTGCCTAAAAGTATCTACTACACACACTCGTATATCTTTTGTCTAGTCTATAGTCTGTATTAGTAGCGTGTAGTCTCAAATTAATATATAGACAGCTTTCTTCACCACACTACCACTAGCCACCACAAACTACTTTCTTTTACTTAAACTCTATTTTCCAGGGAGAAGGAGTGTTCTTCTCCTACCCACTATTGTGCATAACATTAATACACCAGAGAGAGAGAACGGCTGATGTGCAGGGGGTGCAACAACTTGTGTCTTTAGAATGAATGACTGCACTGCAACAAGGACCCCTCAAGGAATAGATAATTCAATAATGTTCAATGTGTGTCCGATCGTGTAGGGAATGTTCCGGGTGAAAGTTCCCGAGTGCCACTACCACTCCACACCACCCGGATTCTTACAGTCTATCACTCCACCCGGCTGATACACACAAACGCTAATGAAAATAATGAAAATGTTTTGTACTTTCTATTATTAGGATTCACCCCGTACTTATCTACGTATAGGACAGTGATAAGGGGTTATCTTCATGCATACCACCAGCATGAAAACAGCTGATGATGCATACACACATGGATAGTTTGACAGATGCTGCTGAGGAGAGTGTGTTTGTTTTCACACTGTTGTGTAGGTTGTTTAGCGGTGGTGGTGGTGGAGTTTGTAGTTTGTGAGTGACACTGGTTGGGTTTTTCTACTGCACTTTTTGGATCATCCAAAGTTGAAGTCAGCTGGCGGAAAGATCTGAAGTCTGAAACCCTGAAGTCCACGAAAATGTCGGGAAATTATTATTTTGTCATGGTTGGTCATCATGATAACCCGTTGTTTGAGATGGAATTCGCTCCACCCGCAAAGGAAGTTAAGGTAAGCAATCTAACATGAGGGTTTGAGCATTAAGAGTTTTGTGGAATTATGAACAAAATAAGTGTGTGTATTAATCTCTCATATTTTGTAATACAGAAAGAGGATCACAGCTATTTAAATCAATTCATCGCCCACGCTGCTTTAGACTTAATAGACGAACACGTATGGAAGACGAACAACATGTACTTGAAAATCGTGGATAAGTTCAACGACTGGTTTGTCTCTGGATTTGTAACTGCTTCCCAAATCAGATTTGTTATGCTTCATGATCAGAAAAACGACGACGGAATTAAGAATTTCTTCTTAGAGTTGTATGAGATGTATATTAAGGTAAGCACCATAAACAATTAACCTATAAATAATGTATATAATGTATTACCTACTAAATCTAATTTTTATGTTACAGTACTGTATGAATCCATTTTACGCTCAAAACACGCCCATAATAAGTCCAGCATTTGAGAAGAAAGTGGCCTTTTACGGAAGGAAGTATCTTGTCGGCTAATCCTAATTAGTATATAATTACACTTAATCTAAATAGTATACAAGTATTACATAATTACATGTACAAATCTTATCTGTACAGACTCAAAACATTCCTCCACACATCTTAAGGAATAAGAATGTCATTCTAATAAATCCATACTACAAGGACTACAACTATAAAAGTTAGCCACCTCCTTGTGTATTTAATAATCACTTCAAACGTCTTCTTTTTACATACACACTGTCATCCAATCTGTCATTGCAAAACCCTGTCATGTTGTATAATAATATTTCCTTCTCTATATCATTAAATCTATCTGAAAACAAGTACTCATTCAATCACGAATGATGATTAGGCAACAATTCAATTAATTAACAGCCTGAGAATAAACTCGGCCTGATTCCTGGTGATTTCTTCATACAGAGACATATCCACCACCACCAGTCGCATACTTCTTCCTTCCGCCTTCCTCCTGAGCTGCAGATGAAAGAAGACGACAGAAGAGGAGGACGGTCCCTCTAGCTGGCGCTCACGGCCACACACAATAACAACACCACCACCACCACCACTACTCCTCTTCTCACCTCCCTACTACTACCAACAAGGCAGCTGCTTTGAATATCTTTCACCTCAACAATAACACTTTAACAGTGGGTTTTAAACCTCTTCCGCACAACATCAAGAAGACGTTGTTCCTCTACAGTGACGTGTTTCCAGGAATCCTCCTCTCCTGGAATGTAAACAACGTGGAAACTTGTGTTTAATTGTTGAGTGTGAAGATCATCGTTCATTTGTGTCTCCGGTGTTCTGTGATTTATGTTCATCTCTCGGAGGAACCCGTTTTCCTGTGTAGTGTTTATGGGATTTGAAGCCGTTTGGTAGAGGTTTTATTTAATAATTGCAGTCACAAAGTTACCCGGACGTTGTAAAGATTAGTGAGGTTGATTATTAAGCGTAAAAGTGAAAATGTCAGTGACATTTTATTAAAGCCCTGCGGATCTAGAACAGGAAACTAATACGTAAATGTAAAATGTAGAGGTGAATTTGGAAGTTGTACTTAATTGTTTATAGCTTAAGAAGCAAGTGGAAAGAAGTGTGTGTTAGTTGTTAACTTTGCTAGTGAAACAAGTCATGGAATTGGTTAACCGTGGATGATTCGTTTTAATATGGTAAGTTATTCCGTTTTACTTTAGCTTCAGTTACCGCAACTGGTACTTACATTTACTAACAGTCTGACTTTTCGGTTGTCCCAGAATTCAGAATACTCTAATAAAGGTTTAACAATTAGGCTCAGTTTTAAAGGGATTGTTCATGAATGAAAACTATTTATACTGGCGGAATAAATAGAAATGACATGTCATAATTTGTGGAGGAGGAAATTTATCTAAATTCCAGAAAATTGCGATCAACATCAACACGAGCCAAGAATTAATTGTTTACACATGTAGATTCGGCATGTTAAGCGTTTAATGTGATTAATGTTTATGGCCATATCTCGCATCTCACGCTTTGTGAGTTTCAATTACGTTTGAGTGCATTAATAACACAAGGCCAGTGGATGAGAGATGAAGGAACGATAAGCCATTAGTTTACATGGTCCCTGGGCACACGATGTGTTTATCATCTTCACTTTTAAAGCAGTAGAATCACTCATTGTTCGTTTAATAATGTATGAAGTAGGAAATTATAGGTTTATGTGTGCTACCTTTGAATGTTGTTTGTTCCACACACTTACCCTTTTTGTACCGACCCATAGTTCAGTTCCGTATGCTGCTAAATTTGGAAATTGTGGCATTGACACAATAATGTTTTTGTGTAACCTTTGGCGTCTTGGGTCTCTGGCTTACTTGTCATTTCTTAGATTAGCATTTTTATTTCTGCATTAAATCTACTCATATAGTTGAAGTGTGCATTAATTAAAGTCTCAAATCGTTATTGTGTTTATCTATTAAGTTGCATGCACACAACCTCACATACAGAGTTGAGCTGTATAATGATTATTTTCTTTTTTAACTGAGAGGTAATATATACACAATGAATAAATTTAAATCTAAGTACTGTTTTCGGTTCAAATAATTAGCTCAACTGACGACAAGTTGACTTAAGCGAGACACATAGTTCATTTGGGACAGAGTTGGGACCCGTAGAAAGATTGCAGACACAACATGAAATGATTTTCCACATTTCCTGTAACAGATCTGCAAAATTGCAAACGAAACAGTAGGAATAAGACAAGACTAAGGAATGAGCAGTATATAAGGTTGGATCTATCGTCAAAGCCGTGTGCGTCTTTAGTCTTGCTAACTTGCAACTGGTCTTCTTCCAACTCCTATCGAACATTCTTTTCTTTTCAGACTAAAGTACTGCTACTCACGTAGTGAATGGAATACAAATTTAAATTTCTAAAGTGCATCTACGTAGTCGAGTGTGACTTGAGTTGTCTTGTCGTATTTATCATAAATTTTCTGTGCTCAATAGTTGAGCTCTGAATAATAAATGAAAAATATAAGTACTTTTTTAAGTAGTTAGAAAATGAGGAATCGCGACAACGTATGATGAATCGTGGCAACAGGTGACAGGCTGAAACTCAATTATGCCATTGCTATGTCATAAATGACTGAATCAGCTTCAGAGTCTGATATTTCGTTGGTAGTGATGATTCAGTGACAGTATGATTGTAGGTGTGTGTATAATTGAGACATGTAATACTGATGAACCGATAATGAGTCTTAGACTTTCACGGATTGAAATAGTAACAAATTTATTGTAAGAAGAATCAAATACAAAAGATTACTTAATTAGATAAATGAAAATGAATAGAAGCTATACAGGTTGGTAATAATTCTATACCTTATATTTAAGAATTTAAGTCAGGAGTGGACTCCACTCAGTGGAGTATACTGCAAAAACCATTAAATTATATTATCGTATTACACTGTACACTTAACTCCAAGTTTCAGAATTAAGAGGGCAAGAAATTTTAAATGGTTTTGATGGTACAATGACACCTAGACAGACCATTACCATTTTAGCGCTGATCAACCGACTGAATGCACATTTTATTAATCTGATAAATTTTGTATGCATATTTGTTACAGTAGATCAACTGTATTGTAGACAAGACTCATAAGCAATAAAATATGCTTAACGTGTATAGTGTGATTTCAAACGCAAGAGTTTTATTAGTGGGTCAACTTGACAGGTAATGATTATGATGTGATAACTCATGTCATGACTTACGATGAGTAGTTTTTAATGCACCTTCCTTGGCGTAACTAAGAGTTATCATATACTATAACGGGATTGAAAATGGATTATTGAATTTGAGAGATTTCTAAACACGACTCATTATCTTGACGAATTAATGACATTGTTGCTGCAGATGGTAAAGCTACTTCATCTTTTCTTCTTCTTTTGCACATACACTTTTTCCCACGATTCTTTTTATCCTTTTGAACGTTGTGTGTTGTGTGAGAATTATTGCACGTAATATTTACTACTAACAAAACAACCAGTGCACAGCTTCCTCACTGCGCACTGTAGTAAGTCAAGTAAATGTACCCATGAATTTTTTGTTGTTGGTAGTTTATAAACTTTGGAGCTCTGCCAGTAATTCAAAAAATGTGGCTAAACTGTAGAAGAATACGAATACGATAGACTTATTTAGGGTGCAATACAGCTTACTTATTCTGACATTTGAAGGATTTTGAACAACTTGGAAGTGCTGCAGACAGTAAATGAAAAAACGATGAGTTGTGCTTATATTGCATTGTTGAGCTAAACTACAGTCTATGGCAATAAAGGTGTAAGTACGTGCAGCTAGCATTAAACATAAATGAAAGAAGTGTGAAAAGAATTAAGGAGGAGGATGACAACCGGCATGAAGTGAACGTGAAGAAACAACAACTGCATCTGATGTCTGAACTGTTTCTATCATTCTCTAAAATTGATTGACCGTGTAAAGCACTTAGGATCATTCTATTCAAAAAAATCTCTTGTCTACCTTCCTGTATTACATAAAGTATCAAACCCTCCACAGAGATTTTTAACTCTACATGTCAAATACCAAATACCGTATACATCATTGTCTTCTGTACAATGTTTACATCACATCGCTGCACTTTACTGTTTTATCTATTTCTGGCCCTTCTTTATTAAGCCTGTTTAACTAAATTATCGCATCTCAACCAACATTTTTGGGCAAATTAGATTCATTACTATTAACTTTTGAAGTGGCTAAGTTGGCGAGGAGTTTTATGGTGTGTAGCATTAAAAAAAGCAATCAGTCTACACTACTGTCCAGTTGAAACTAATTTAGATTGCATATAACTGGCTAGCCCAGTTATCATGTAAATAGGGGGCTCAATAATTATAAATAGGAAAAGGAAGAGGAAGACGTATAATAATAATATACTCAGCAAGGCGTATTCTGATAAGGCCGGTCTCAATACTTCGTCTAGTAATTTGATTATGAAAAAAACAAATGTTCTTTATTGTCAACTTTGTGAGTGTATGATGCATTTTCTGATGAATTATGATTCGAGCTAAGTGCACAGCCCTACGAGGGCTTAAATAAATTAAGGTACTAAATAGTAATTACAGTATTGCATATTGGTAGATTGTAATTGAAGTTTGGTGACCATTTGATCTATTGTGTACTTGCACCACATACATACTAGTTACAAGTTTACAAGTTTTAGTTTTAGCTGCTAATGTATGAGCGTGATAGCGTAACTAGTATTTTAAAAGTCTTACATAATGACACGTATCATGTGTAATGTGCGGTGCATAGCCATTAAAACTACTCTGGTATGGGTTTCGGATGTTACTTTAATAGATAACGTGATGTTACGGCCTTTTAAAGTCGAGTTATCAATATGTAAATGCATGCATGTGCTCTATCACATCTGGCGACCTGTATTTACTTGCTACTCGGTGCTTAATTCAATTGAACTGAAGCCTTCCTAAACTTTGTTTCTACATTACCTGTATTTTATAGGTTACAAGCTTGTGAGGAGAAGATGTGGGGTATGGAATCTCAACTTCCACGTGTTCCTTGGAGAAATTCAAATTTGCCAAGGAAGCTAATGTGGTCCAGATACTGGGATTTGCAAAAGTCATAGGAGTATTGTAATCTAATAATATGGAGCTGAAAGTCTGGGTCGAAGGAATTCAAAGAATCGTTTGCGGTGTAAATGAAAAGACTACATGTCAGGTAATTGGAACGTTTAAAGTTGTTTAATTGTATAACTAGGTCTAGAATAACATTTAGACGAATTCATTAATTTATATGCTAATTAATATTTATTTGATTCTTAACTGGGATTATAGGATGTTGTATTTGCATTGGCTCATGCAACTGGAAAGACAGGTCGCTTCACCCTGATTGAACGATGGAGGAACAGCGAGCGTCTGTTGGCACCTAACGAACAACCACTTAAGGTATGTGTGCTGAACTAGAATTGTGAAACTTGCCAAGCTAAAGTCTTCGCGACTGGCAAGTTGACAGTCCTTGAGTTATTAGTAAATGCAGGGAAAAAAAGTTGGAAAGTGTAACTGGAGACATACTTTCTTGTCATAATATGGAGTTTAGAGCTTGTAAATGATCCGCTTTTTACAAGTTCAGTCACTACTGTATTTTGAGATATTGATATTGCTTTACTAGTGCTCTCTGGTTTTCGGATGACGTCGTCGTTGACGAATTCCAAAATGTATAACTATTTATATATCTGACTCAACAAAAACAAATCAATTGCATTTTAGGTCCTCCTAAAATGGGGTGAACACTCCAATGACGTGCAATTCATTTTACAATGGTCGCCTCTGGACTCCAGTAACTCTACAAATAAATCTGGTCAAGTACAGTCCGGAAAATTTCAAACCACAGGAGGTTTGGAAAGCAGCTGTAGTGACAATAGTTCCTCGCATTCTCCATTACCGTCGTCAAAATCTAGTGCTCTTCCGACAGGAGCCCAGAGTAGTTTAAGTTCTGGAAACACCAGTGCCGATGTTTTAAGTCCTTTGTCTCAAATCAACGGGCCAGGTGCAAAAAAATCTACCACTACTGGATCTTTGTCCTCTTTTACATCGAATGTGAGTTCAGAATCTCGACTCGGCTTCTCGTCGTACAGTCAGAATGGACCTGAAGTCCCACTTAATGCCAGTCATGCCCCAGAGCACTTAATCAACGGAGATGGACTTAAGTTATCTAAGAATGGAGGAGTTCAACGTAGTTCTGCCAGGCAATTCGGAAGTGATAGCATATCTTCGCACTACCCTGTGAATTCTAGTGGATCGAATGGAAAGGTTTTGGAGACAGGAATTCCGTCGATGCAGTCAATCGGAAAGTTAGATGCAAAATTGAGCACTCCACCCCCTTACAGAGAACCGCCAAGTCCGTCTTGTCATCCCACGTCACCTCTTACTTCTCCGAATCCAGGAATGAGTTCGCCGGGTACAAAAAGCTTGCCACCTTATCGGGAACCCCCACCACCCAACGTTAGTCACCTACCAAACTATACCAATAAAGGCAGCAGTAGTTCTGCTGCTCATGGAGTATCTCCCAGTGTGAAAGGAAATCAATCATCTGGTTTTGCTGTTCATAATGTTCACAGTCCTAATAATACTGGGATGAATGAGGCAGTAGGGAGTGGTTTCACAATCCCAAATCAAAAAGACTCGCAAAAATATTTACCAGTAACCGCTAACTTAAACGCTCCACATGACTCGTTTTCTTCTCTCGCCACTGTAAATGAAAAACCAGAAGCATGGAGAAGTAAGCAGGTGAGTATTTTTGGCATCAATAGCATGCCTTCAGGGTTTATTAATCGCATAGCTCATTACTATTTAAATTAACTACTAATTTGCTCGAATGATCTGCTTTTAACCTGATGTGTTTGATTTAAACAGGACCACCACACGAGTGGTGGTGAAATTTCATTTAACTTAAATGGATCCGTTTCCAAGCCTTCGGTGAACCCCAATCCCGCAAAATCTAACTCTCAATATAAAGATTTAATACGAATCGTTAATTCGCAACGGGAGAAACTTACATCACAACAAGCTGAACTTACACAAGTAATATTTTTATAAGTCATGTAATATTTTAGCCCCCTCCCCTCAGTACTCATCTAATTTACTCTGTTTGCAGTTTGACGCTGAGATTATGTTTTGGGAGGGCAAAGCACGTGAACAGCAACGTCATATGGAATTAATCAATAAAGAGATCTCGCGTTTAGAGGTTGTTAGCGCACAACATGAAAGCCAAGTTCTGTCCCTGGCACATCTAGAGGAAGAAAACGAATTCAGCCAACGAGAGTCTGCAGTACTTAAATCAGAAATTAACTGTTTGAGAGCTGAACTTGACAAATGCGACGATGAAATAGAAAAATGTAAACAGCGAATTAGGTATTTGTCCCTTGATTGTTTTACACTATTAATACCAGACCAATGATTTTGTATGAAATCATATATGGTTATGGTTATAAACGATGAGTCAAAACTAATCGCAATCAGTTTGTGTGGCTATAGGTCTTCGGTTGATGAGCTTCATTCTACACAAAATCAAATGGCCCAGCGTCAAGAGGAATGGATTCAGAAGGAAGCTGCGACTGTTGCAGAAATCGAAAGACTGCGTCGAGAGCTGGACTTGATACGAAGGGACACTGACGCCATCAATGACATGTCTGGATCCCTTGATAACGAAGTGCAATCCATTGAAGTTAGTTTGTCTGAAAAGAAGCGACAGATGGAAAAATTGATTGCAGCCATGAAAGAGGCCAATTTACAGAGCTTAAGTATTCAACCACCAGACGAGCTCATTGAAGCTCATCACAGGTCAGGTAGTACAAGACGGATGATAGGATCTCCTAGACAGCTTGAGAATGCTGCTCCTACAAGTAAAAATCCACATGGTGTTTGGGTGTAACCAGTGTCTTCTCTCGTAGAAGCTGTCGTAATTCATGGAATTGCGTCTCTCCTAATTTAAATAGTCAGAGTTTATCACAATTCAGCCAATGCAAAATTTGACTTCAAGAGTTATATTTATCCACAATATGTACGAGTTAAGAAATTATATCATCTACACCTATAACCCATACGATTTTGTATTGTAAACGTAGTGTACTTCTAATACTTTGTACAATATGAGTTTGACGAAGTTAGATTAATTAGGTTGATGTTTTTGATTTGATGACGAAGAGTATTTAGTCATATCGAAGGCTCTCTGGTTTGTTCCCTAGTTTGCCTGTGTTCGAGTCTCAAATCACTAATACTAACGATTTCCTCTAATTTGACTGAATACCTGTCCGACTAATGTTGAAGGCCAAGACGAATTAAATATTATCTTTATCTGTTGTCTGTAGAGACAAAATGTTTACGACAGAGGAAAAATAACTCCGTATTTGATACATCTTGTGTTCCAGTAGGTATTCAGTATTATGTAGTTTTTATTGCTCGCGAACCAGTAAGTTATAACGTTTACTTGAAACTCACGCAGGATTATAGAAAATTGTCAAAGTACTATTTATTGACGTGCCTTGTCTAGAGCACAATCAGACTACTACTACATGTGTACCGAAATATTATGACGCTCCTAATTTGTTTACCATTTAGAGATCATTCCACGATACCCTTATCTATTCGCCTAAGTCTCTAATATATAATTCGTCCTATGACACACGTTGTATTAATTCCAGATTATCATACCACCGATTGTCATACACTAAGGGCCAAAGGTTACTAACGATACCAATAAGTTATCATTTGTATGGGATAAAAATAAAAATTACTGTACTTGGGAGCCCTTATTGCTCGTTAACAAGTGTTTAGTTGATGTGTTTTCTTCAACTCAAACAAAAAAGAGCATTTTAAAGTCTGGATGACCTACCACGTTTTCAAGGTTGAATTAGAAGATGCTCTCACTGACTTTGCAAGATTAGTTGACTACTACCGCTTTAATTTTGATATTCATATTCTATGAGCAAATTGATGAATTAGATGGACAGTAAAATTCGATAGATATAATTTTTGACAAATTTCGAATGCATTAAAACAAAACCATCATTTATTTGTTAGATTAAATCGATTCAATCACATTTACTTGCTCGCGAAAACGATAAACTACTGCGACATGACAATTAAAGAAAGAAGACAATTATTCATAAAATAACACGAACAGCAATTAAAATAGGATCACACATGACCTTGAATTGAAAAATCCTAAGCTCAATTTAATAAATCATCTATATCTGTTTTTGATAAGGCTTTCACTTTTGAATCGTTAGCCACTGGTTTGGAAGGACCCATAGGTCGCATAACACCGAACATAGGACTATTCATTGAACTAAATGACTGAGGATTGACACCATAATTTGTTTGTGAGTTCATTGGATTAGCGGAAACATTTCCAGGACCTAAATTCATGCGAGGTGATTGAAATCCAGGAAGAACAGAAGGAGACTGAGATTGCATTTGACCAAACTGCACAGTTGGACTTTGGGGCATTACATTAGGAGAGCTTTGCCTCATAAGATTACTCATATTCAAAGGCATCGAGACTGAAGTAGTCATCTCCATATTAGTTGAAGGTGTCCCCATTTGCTTCAGATTGTTGGTGATCAGTGATGACATTAAGTCGTTAGATAAACTATTATAATTAGGTGTTTTCTGTTGCCCAGAATTTGTTTTCAGACTCGATTCTCTGGAAATGCTACTCTGCGGGGCAAGAACGGGCGCATGAACGGTAGAATTTCCTGGTTGATGCAGAGAGTTCCTAGAGTTACTGTGACTGTTATAACTAGTAGTACTGACTACAGGTTTAATGCTGTTGGTAGCGCCGAAATCTTCGAACACATCTTTGGGAATTTGATTAGAAAATTCGTTGTTAAAGATAGGATGACTATTAATTTCTGCTTTCCTGTAAGATCAAAAACAATTCTTCAGTATTTTGTTACATTCGCCAGTAAAACAACTTACATTTGATCGCGTTCATGTTTAATAGCCCCCAGTTCTTCTAATTTAGTTCTTTGTTCAGTTTCGACAGTCTTAACCATGTCATAAACGAAGTTCATAATCGTTGAAAATTGCTGTGTTGTCAGGCCATTTTCAATACAGAGTGGAAATATAAACGGAAGAATTTTTGTAGCTATGATTTCTTTAGTGACTCCCAATTTCTTATGATTAACGGCCAACCTGTAGATACCTGTTGCAAGTGAAATTCATGTAATTATAACTTGTCAAAGTGAACTTGAAGTATTGGCCATAAATTCAACCTCACCTACAATACCCATTACAACAGCAGGATCACGAGATGGAATTTCTCCTAGGAATGGAAGTATGAAATCTATCACCATCCATTTGTCTAGGTGATCAAGGATCTTTCCCAAGCACACAAGACAGTTCACACGAACCTGTTTCGTAAAGGAATGCAAAAACGGCAAACATTCATTTCCACTAACAACTATCAGTAGTTAATAGCTGAGAATTTGTGCAAATCTTACCGACAAACTGGATGTTCCTATTGCTAATTTACGAATCCTGGGAAGTAGCGAATTCTTCATTGCCGGATAATCAATTAGAGCAGCAAAACTTGGAATGATTGATAGACACAGCTCTTGAACTTGAGGAGAATCGGATTCTAATGATCCGTAAATTAGAGGTAAAACATCAGACTTGGTTATATCAGGAGGAGTTTTTTGGAGTAAAAGTTCCATATATTTCATGAAAATGAAAAGGACCTATAAATTCATTCTATAAATATTACGACTGAAATGGGAAATATCAGTGGTTTAACTCAATTCACGCACCTGGACAGGTTCTCTTAGCTTCATCACATCCCTTAGGTATGGTAACACATGCTGTACGTACTCTTCACTTGACGACCACTCAGCAATCTTTAGTACATTTGGTAACACAAATGGAACCATTGAGGGGTTGACAAATTCTTGAGAAAGGCATGGAACAACTCTGCAAAGTAATATCCAAATACAGACTGACATGCTGATCAAGTGCATTTTTTAAATGAAAAGATAATCTCAAATGTAGTTACCTCAACAGTCTCACCCTGTGTGGAAGTCCAGGAAGGATGTCGGATAGTCCTTTGTAAAACTTGCTTTTCTGTAAATTGTCCCATTGAAACAGAGAATCTAAGTAGTTAAGTGTTTTCACGCCTTCATCGTGAAAATACTCCATCTGTCACAGTTACAGAGATCAATATTAGTGTGAGTCAGCGATCTCAGAAGATCATAGAAGTTCTATGATAGAACTATATTTAGTTATCTTGAAGAATACCTTAGAATATTCGTGACAATCTGGTCTTTCAGTTGGGTTAAAATTAAGAAGTCGCTTGCAAAAAGGCCTAACTTCTGCTGGAATATCTGTCAATTTTGACTCTGGTAGCTGATTGTACTGAAAACATTAAAATGTTGACTTTAGACTACTTCAGAAATGATTTACTAGAATTCTATAAAAGTTCCACTTACCACTATGATATTTTGACGATGCCTGTTCCAATCGCCCCGATTAGCAAAAACTGGCTTTCCGGAATTAAATGAGGAGTACGTCAGCATCCCTAGTGAAAACATGTCACTTGCAGGGCTACTTGACATAGACGAAGTGATTTCTGGTGCAAGATAATCTAAGTTTGGCTGAGTTAGCTGATGAGAGTCAGTGTCATATGATGAAGATGGCCATGAGATCTACAAAACCAGAAACACGTTAAAAAACAAAAACCATTGACAATTCTCGAAAACTAATTTACTTACATCGTTTCCACTCCCACTAGCAGCGATGCAAAAATCTAGGCCGAAAATTTTCCACGAATTCTGCTTTGTTACGATTACTGACTCCGGACAAACATTTCCGTGTAGCAATTTTGCATCATTATGAAGGAATTTGATGCCATCACATAGCTGTAAATTATTA
Organism: Isotomurus graminis; assembly: GCA_034696565.1. Lineage (NCBI taxonomy): Eukaryota > Metazoa > Arthropoda > Collembola > Entomobryomorpha > Isotomidae > Isotomurus > Isotomurus graminis. The sequence continues at coordinate 18,387 of JAQGAB010000999.1, forward strand.
AATAGAAGTTTACAAACCCATAAACTAAAACATTCCTTTAGGTTAGCTTACTTGAAGAAGACCATATTTTATTTCAATGTCTTGAAGCTTATAATCTTTTAATGAAAGATCAATGATCTCCGGCATATTGTTCATTTGCCCAAGAACATTCGCCAAACTAGCAAACACTGGCTCAGTAGCAAATGCCAAGCTGTCTCTAATCACACAACACAAAGCACAATATTGTGAATCAATTTCTCGAAGGATCAAACAATAAACTATTAATCAATTAATTCGATTACCTGGACTCTTCTAAAGGATGCTGAACAGTAAGTACTCTAGGATGTTTAAGTCGTGTGAGTTGATGAACGCCCTTCTTCAAAATTTCGATCATGTTATCCCTATCCTTTCTACTCCACTTATCCAGCTGTTTCTTCTCAAACACAAACACAGCTGCCTCTTGCTTCGTACTTTTCTTGAAACCTGAATATATTTTCCACATAAGTCCTGCAATGAAAACGACATTTAATTAAGCCCTTAAGACACCATTTTCATGGCGTTGCAAAACTTCCTAAATTTCTTAAACCGTAAAAACTCACCAGGACCTCCACTAGCCACATGCTGGGTGACTTCAAACTCTCTTGTGACGGGATTCCCCGGAAGGACAACTGACAATTGAGACACAGTGCTTGTGACCGTAGTGACCGTGTTCCGTAGTTTGTTGATCACGGTGTCCATGTTCACGTTAAGGTTCATCATATTCATGGCTTGTTTCTAAACTCTACACTATTTTTCTTAATCTTCGGTTCTTCTTATAAGCCGTGAATGTATTGTTAATGAGAAACCACTATCACTAATGTTGACTATGGAATGAATATGAAAGTGATTAAGTACATAAACGTGACTCAGCCTCTCACCTTACTCACCGCAACAATACCTGCAGCAACAATAATAACAACAGGTGAGGAAGTTGACCATCTGTGCGTAAACTTCAAATTGAGGATTGACGCAGTTCAAAACTCCCGCTTCTCAACTCAATGGGATTCTTGTATGACTCACTCCTGTCCAAATAGTTCCGTCAATCCATCGATCCCATGAAAATCATAAACCTTCCTATGAAAACTCTTAGATCTCCGACGTACAACTATCTTCACGGATTACACAGATATACATTTTATGCATGTCCAGAACCACCTCCAATATTTACATTACAGATCGCCAGCCGCTCCCATTGACGCTAATCTATATCCTCAATTGGACCACTAGATGCAACTCCATTGTGAACTGGACTCGCGAGTCTTTTCCTACAGTATCTACCTTTGCAGGTCGCCAGT
>JAQGAB010001000.1:0-19676 GCA_034696565.1 Isotomurus graminis
TGTGGTGAGGTGAAAATGTGGGAAATTCAAACGTGAACATAGGGACATTCCTGGCACATACGGACATTGGCAATTAGTATATAGATGGTGAAGTTGGACAGCCTAACGCGTGTCTAAATTACTGCTTCCTTTGCATGTTAATCTTTATTTCTTCCCGAATCTCACATAACTGAGGATGGTTATTACTTATGACATTATATCGCAGTTATTATTCTGACCAAAAGCTGTGTGCATGATGTTTACACACTCCTAAGGCAAAATTAAACAAGCAATGTTTATGATATGGAGAAAGGCCATAAGAGTTTTTACTGTCTTGTAGATCACAGACCATAAATTTATTGGAGATCACGGGAACATTTCGTTCTTTTATTAGTCTCGTGTGGGCTTTAAAGAAAGACTTTGCAGTGTATTCTCTTGTAATGGATAATATAACAGGTCACTTTTTACCACTCTCAATTACGTGTTTCACAGGTTCCATGAACATATCGCGTCAATTCAATTACATACCGCATTTACACTTATTCTGTGTAGCACAGTACAAGTACTTTGGTTAGCACGTTTGGTTTTGTACATTGTGTGTTATGGTTAGCATTAAGATAGTATTTGCTCTTTGTGAATTATGAAGCATCAAACAGTAACTGGCATTGTCTTAAAACTCTGCAATACAAAATGTCGGGAAGCATTTTAGATTTCGAAGCCTTAGATGTTGTTAAACATTTTAAAATAAAAAACCAAGCGGCTATTGACTTGAGCGAAGGTGGGTTTTGTGAAGCTTGTAATTCCACCTAATGCTTTGACGGACTGCTTGAGTGTGAAAAAGGATCGATTTTTCCACAGAAGGGTTCAATATTTATTTTGTAATGAATGGTGGATTTTTTTGTTTTTGACCGCATAAAGGTTACTTTTCAGGAAATATATAACTCATACATATCCAGTGTCCAGTAAGTTAATGATCTCTATACAAAATTGCACTGAGGAGGGAGTGAACACCAAATTTTTCTCTACTGGGTTGAAAACTGGAAAATAAGTGTTTCTGAAGTGTATCAACTTTATTTTAGTTTCTTTGGTTTAGACACAATGAGCTTGATTCAATGGTGTCCAAGTTTACTTGTCGGATGTTAGAGTTTGAGGCTTGTTTCGCTTTTTGGAGTAAATGACGTGATTATGATGCTCCCTAATGGATGTTGATACACAACTAGGTCGTAACGTTAAGTTACTAACAAGTAGCCGACAAATTTAAGCACCCTTTGTAATTTTCTTAGAAGGATTTAAAGAGTTCAGCTGGATACTTTCTCATAAAACTACAAACTAGAGTTTAACAACTGATATTATTTCACCTTAAAGATTTCTGGCCTGAAAGAAGTACTTTATTGTGCTTTTTTGAACCTCACTCCCCATACTACATTATTTAAAAAATGTTATTCTCCTGGGAGAGCTGGGCAGAACGTCGTGGATAATTGGCTTAAGCTCGAAACTAAGCATTTTCACAAATCACAATCACAGAATAGCAACCTCGGAGCATCAGAAGATTGATAAAGTAGCTTTCTTGAGCGAATCGTCAGTTATTTATAAGAATTATTGAGTTTTAATTGTATTTGTCAATCGTTTAAGAAAAAATGCATGTTTGGTGCGTTTAAGTTTCAGTTTATAAGCTTTTGTTACAAAAAGCCATATGTGGTGACAGGAAGTAACCATTCTTGGGACACTGGGGACGAATTCAAAATGTTTTTAATTGCGTAAAGTATCTTTTAAATTCCTCTTGTGTTCCAAACAAGCACAGAAAATGCAGATTTGTATTCAAAGTATGCGATACTTCTGGTGTTACTACATTTTTCCCCAGTTTTTGGTTCTTTGGTAACCGAAACTTCAAATCTTCTCACATTCGTATGGATTTAGAAATAATTTAAAAATGAAAGTGTATCCTGAATACACTACTAAATTCACAGATATCTTTAAAGTATAAAGAGATACAATGAGGACGTCTCGTTTGAATGTACAAGTGTCTAACTTTAAGCAACTTGTTTTACGGCCTAAAGCTTGTGTGAAATAACTAGGGGCCAATTATGCAAGTTTCATTCGGTCTCTGTCAGTAATTTAAATGGTAAGTACGACAAAAAAGGTGAAAGCCTAATATATACTCTGATTAAGGTAATTAAGGTGCATTCGTGTACACTGCGAAGAAGCATCATTTCAAGACTGTTTGAGGGAAAAGACGAATAAAAAACAAAGTTGGTCAAGGCTAACAGTCTCCTTCATTTCTATATATTTGTTTGTCTTTCCAGTAGGTGTTGTGTGTGTGTGTCCCAAGAAGTATACTGCACGTATGAATTCAAACTATTCAAAGTTGATTCAAAGCGTTAACTATTTAAACACTTCTTTTTGGACATTGGTAAAATACTTATAGAAGCATTTTGTTATAAAACCTTTGGATTGTTTGTGGTATTTTATGTGTCAATAATAGCAGAGTAGCAGAAATGGCTAGTTACGTAACAATAGGGAACTAACTCATGTATTTACTTTTTAGTTCGGTTGGAAGATTTGGACCAGTGGTTGTTTTAACTTTTAAGCATCGTGTGTATATCTATAAGTAACATTGACAGACAGAAAAATGCAATAAATGATGTTCTTCTCAGGTAACGCGTGCATAGCTATTACAAAAGTCTTAGAATTATACTCTCTACCTGTGTTTGTAGTTTGTATGCATGAACTTATCGTTGCTGCTTATGGTGTCCTAAGGCAAATTTTCTTGGTTTTTTACTTGTCTGGCAGGATGCAATCTTTCTAGTCTGTGTCTTCACGTGTATACTGATAACAACGTGCATTGATACGGGACCTGTTTAACTGTCTAAGAGTTATACTTAATCCTGTGTGGAAACCACATATGAAGATTGAATTGGGTATTTACAGTTTGTAATGTTCTTGAGAACCTTGCACTTTCATTGAGAATGTTGATTTTTCATGGGAACTTGGAAAATCATGCAGTGTACGAACTTGTGTAGATTTTCTTTAGTGTCAGACAATAGTTTGATCCTTATTTATGGAATATTATGGATGCGATTAATGAATGCAAGTGGACTTTAAGGTTGATGTTTGATTTGTTTATACAAATACTTACTTAAAATACAATCATCGACTATGCAACAAAACCCGGTTAGTTTCATTTTGTTGTTAAATGAGACTCCAAACCTCCGGCGATTTTTCCGAAACTCCCTTTCTTGTTCCTTGACTTCTGTTTATAATTCTAATTTATTACTTTACCCGTTTCTTAGCTAATTAATGGAATGGAGGCTCTTCAAGAGAAAGAGAGATGTAGCTTTGAGTTACACTTTGAATTAGATGGATTAAATTGTAATATGTTGATTGTGAATATGCAAACTCAAAGCTGGAAGGTAGAAGTTGGAAATAGAAAATTCTAACCAATGGTTTCTGTAAGCCAAACACTTGAAAGGTTTCCCGAAGTTTTTGCTCATCTTTAATGTTAGAGGAATTTACTTTTATACCTTCTTATTGAATTTCTCTCAAACATATATTGAGAACTCTCAAATGTCTTGCAAAGCAGTGCTCAGTAATTATTACTATATATTTAATGATCATTCAATTCTGAAATCTATTCACCTGAGCATAATAAATCACTTTTAGAGTTGTGTATTACTATCATTATTCTGTTTTAAATGACAAGCAAGCTTGATAGTAATTGTAACGGTTGCCTTTTCCAAACACGAGTGCATGGAATTCTAAGAACTACATCAGGAAGTATTAGCTGCGTTCTATTATTTAAAAGAATATGCATTGTTCTACAGCCTTAGTTACAATAGGAATGAGATTATAGAGGAAAACAGGAATATAAATGTCATCCCTGTATGAGGTATTCAATAAGGAAACTGTGGAACGCAAAATCGTCCACTACTTTCCCAGTTCTATTCATTCATCTGTGCGATGTGGCTGTGACTGTGACACACACTACATGCAGCATACGCATATAGGTATTTGCAAAAAGGAAAGTTGACACCTTATTCAAACAGGGTTGAACTTTGAATCCATATACGGTTGCTTGCAGAATTGTAATGAGCTTTTATGCATCACAAAATAATCCTTGGAATTACCACTCGATGACAATTTATGCGTTGTTCAATGAAGTACGTTCTGACAGGTCATGTTTCCCCGTTGACATTTTCAGGGGAGGTTGTGTAGTTTAAAGTAAAGGAGGAATTATAATGACCTATTGATGAAATACCTTTTAAGGTAGGCTGAAATTCTGTATTAGTATTTAAATTACACGTATGTGAGTGACGAGACGAAGAGAGTAATCTTTGATTAATTGTATGGGAAAAGCTGCGTCGAGTAGAAAGGTTGTTTCATTCTTCATAAAATATCTGATTGATTGGTGCACTTTTCATTTTACCGTGAAACTAATCATCGCAATCGTATATATGACTGTAATTGAATTTTAATATTACTATGTGTCGATAACCACATCGTAGAAAATAGTCCGAGCCTTTGCACTCCACAAAGTTGGGCTTTTAAAAGGTAGCGTTGTGAAAGTATATATATGCATAGCTTATTTAACATACTTGTAATATTAGCCTTGTCACTCGTATAAAATATAAAATGCTCTATTATGGTAATGTTAAATTGTGATTAATTTCTTCTTTAATTTAAGCTTCAAAGGATCCACCATGACACAGTGACTTGAGTTGTCAGTCAAATAGAGCAACACAATGAAAGAAATGATGCAGAGAGATTTATTTTCGGCCAGTCGATCTGTTCTGATGTGACCTGTATGGATATGTGTCTGAGAAGGATGTGGAAATTCGTTAGTGTATTTTTTGTGTATGTGAATATGTATATTCAAATCTGAGATGGACGGTTAATATTTTCTCGATAATTTGTGAAGTTCATATGATTCTGAATTTGTTCGGACTAGTTAGATATTTCCATAATAATAGTTGAGAGGTCTTAGATTACTTAAGCAGAGGCAATAAAGATGCCTTAGTGTTACTTTACTAAAAAAGGATTAAGCTCTTAGAGTCTCTGGCTGTATCCATTCAATTCACACTTGCATTATACTGTTGAATATTTAATGTGTCAAATAATTCTGTACTATTGACACACACTGATGCCGACTGAAGTGATAAGGTAGATAGGGAGGTGATTTATGAAGCTGAGAAGTCCCAAGTGTCTCATCCTTCAATTGGAGAAGGTGAGATAGGATCTTGCTTTCTTTTGTTCCTTTGTCATCTTCAGTTGAGAACCGAATGTCTAGTCCAGATCCAAGTAAATATTGAAACTAATTTAATGCTTAAAGCATGTTCTTATTACAAATAAGCTTCTTCAGTGCTTTCTAGAATTATTTATGTAACAAGGGTAAACAAAAGACAGTGCAACGAAGCTCCACACATATTTCATTATCATCATACTGGAATAAATGAGAAATTCAAAATTGTCTTGCAAAATGCATGGAATTTCATGTAAATGTTTGATAGGAAATGCACGTTCATTGTAAGTCCCATTTGATTGAGACAGTATTATAATAGAAATGTTTAATACTATTTATTCACGCATGTATTCCTCATACTATTGGATATTGGATTTCTAAATTGGAAAGGACTAACGTAAAAATATGAGGATGAAAGCAAAGATGCTGTCAGTGACATTCTCTCATATTCAAGGAGAAACTGAAGGACAAACATGTGGATTGCCAAAAATTATTGGCATTTCTTGTTTGAAGTCCGGAGAACAATTCTAATATTAAATTGAACGAATGATATCATCGTGTATAGTACAATGATAACGGATAGATACAAACTTTGAGTTTTTGACTGTGTGTGTGCTTCTGGCAACAAAATCTGAAAAATAATCTGGATTGGTTAGATGATATACTATTATAAACACAATATAAGAAATGTGTGGATCTCTAGGAAAACGGATAAGAAAAACTTCGTTTTACCACACAGAAAGTTCACGCGTTGCACGTGCCTTTACGATCAAAGATTAGAATGGAAATAGTTATCTTATTAGATTCCAGCTGCTAGCTATTGGTTTGAATCTTCGTGACTGTTCTCAGAGGTAACCATTTGGATTCTAATCATTTCTACTGCATCTGTGGATAACATTTCTCTCTTGTAAAAGCTCCTCCTGTTTCTCTTAAAATTGTCTGAAATCATTTAAAAGTTGAATTACTAAGGAGTTAATCTCGTTTATTATCTAAACTCAGAGCCATGCATGCTCTCGTAATTCATGTTCAATTGAAATCCGGTTTTGAGAATTCATTTACAGTAAATTAAACCATAAATTTTAAAAATTTGCTAGATGGCCTATTGTGTTTTAAATTGGTAGTGTAATGGATGTTTACAAGTACTTGGCGTTCACACAACAATTTGATACATGCAATTATGCTGGAAGGGATGAGAAGTTCTAGTTGTGCGTTAAAATATTTTAGATTTAGAATTTTTGTTAATGTTGTTGTAGTAGTTCTTGAGGTATGAAAATTGGGATGTTGGAGAGTGATGAGGAGAGTAAGTCTATGCTAGAAAAACAGTTTATGTATTTTACAAACGAGGAGATCTTTAAATGCATAATCAAATAAGGTGTTCTTAAGTCTTAACATGTTTTCGCGTATAGATTTAGTGAGTTGAGGAATGCTTAGAGTTTCTCGTAATACACTGAGACAAGCACCACTTTCCCCGTCCACTTGCGCATTCTTCAGGCATACCGGAGGTATTTCATATTGGAGGAGTAATTAGTTAACTCGTTTTAATAAAGGGGTTGGCTGTCAAAGCCGAATTATTGTTTGCTTCTCTAATTACGGAGCAGCGTGGCAGAGCAAATTGAGCACATCCACTAAAATCAGAAAGAACAAAGGTGGTGAGCATTTGAGGAAACAATGAGCTATCTATTTGCATTGCACAAAAAGCTACTTTGCACAGGGTAGAAGATTAAGAGGACTAGGCTAACCAAACGTCGATATGGGGGAATACACGGAGGAGGGAACAGGAGAAGCTTGTCATAAATTTTGAAGGAGACAAGTAACCGCAAGGATTAGCACTAGCCGTCCTCCTGTAATTTGCATGGGAGTGATAATAATAGCAACAATAATATGTATGCCATATTTACCTACAAACAATTCTCGGTGTGTGTAGATATGGATGTGTCAGTGCACCACCTACCTTTAAGTTATGCGGACAACAAGAGTCTAGTGATTTTGTTCATTATAAATACATGCGGAAACACTCTTGAGTATGGCATGACGACGGGCCATATAATCATATTCATCTTGACATCAATCACGGATACTCTCATTCTTCTTGTGTACAATGACGTTATTTTCATTGAAAATAAGATGCATGGGGAGTTTGAAACGCTTCTCAATCAATCTGAAGTGAAGCATTTGTGAAAGATGTGTCACCAGGGAGGCTTATTAGTGGCCAATGTGTCACTTCTTTATGAATTGCAAAAGCTACTTTTTACTTTCTCTAAAGACAAGACGGGGTATTGTTGTCGAAGTCAATTATTACTCCGGAGAGAGTCCTGACAATTGCACCTTTGGTACTGAGTTTTATTTTAATAAGGATTATCATTCTAGAGAGCTCATTACTCATTAACACGATGCCCAGATACGATTGTATTTCTATAGCTTGGGGAGACTGTTTTTTATACTAAACCTACCATGAAGGCTTTGATCAACATGAAACTCCCGGTGTAAGAGTAAGTGGTTTTTAATTCTAAAAGTTTATAAAACTGCGTAGTCTTAGAATAGAATACACTCTGTTGTATAGCTTATTGAGCTAATAATAAAATAGTAATTAGTGTTGTAGAGTAAATAATAAAATAGGACGTCTCTCGTAATGGGGTGACAAGAGACAACGGCTCAACTTTTCTACTCAGTCTCTTCCACCAGCTCTTCGATATTTAATTTCTTCAACTCATCTTCTATTGCTTTGCTCACGGGGTATTCAGCTGCTTCAGCGATTCTTTGTCGAAACATGTTGGGGACGACATTGAAAATCATTTCCAAGATGTAGTCAACAGCTCCCATTCCATCGGAAATGATTGATGCCTGGCCTAGTGTCATATTTATAGACTCCACAGTTGGCTTATTGTCCAGATTTGCAGATTGCTGGAGACGGACTGAGATTGAGATGGATTCTATCTTAAAATCTACTTTTCCAGATCGACCCAACACTCCTCTTAAAGCTGTCCACCTGTAGTCATATTTTCCTGTGGGACAAAAGCAGAGGAGAATTAGACAAATTCATTAAGAGCGGTTGCACAAGGAGAGGTGTGACTCTCAGATACTCTGAATGGGTCTTCAAAGGTTCATCATCATATACCTCTCACATCTTCAAGTCCCAAGTGAACTGTGAGCAAAATAGTGTTTCTCTCAAATCCTAATAGAACAGGACCTGTACGACGAAGACTCGACAGGCCATACAAATAGCCGTTGTTGAGTTCAAACCTAGACCACTTCGAGTTTTGGGTGGCGTAGTCAGCCAAAGGCAATGGATCCAGTCCTCTTTCATGTATAAGCTTTCTGCAATTAAATCAGAGAGAGAAACTTAATCAAGTACCCAGTTCAATAAAGACTCGTGATAGTTGCTGGAATGCGTAGAATAATTTATAAAATTCGTATGAACAATACACACACGTAGTGTTTCATACCTCCCATTAGCAAGAGCTTGATCAACAGGGCTTATTGAGTTTGGAAATTGTTGAGGAATATTGCGAGCTTCTTTATTAAGAATTTCAGAAAATTTGGACTCCACTTGGTGCCAAATGGTTGGTTTGATGCTGTCAAATATGAAAACCCCGACTGAGTTGACGATTCCCTAAAAAAGGTTTAAGCGTATTTGAATTCCTTCACCCATTAAAACACATGTGGTTCTACACGTGCAACAATATTGTGTTCATTGAAGAGTTTCTTACTTGAAAAACTTTCATTAGAAAGCCAAGTTTCTCGAAATTCATTTTCAAGTCTCCAAAGTTCAAGTCCATTTTCATTTGTCTGACTTGAAGAAATCCGTCTTCTGTAACCATCATTTCTGCATTAATATCCAACACAGCATCCGATATATTCACGTTGAAGTTTCCTGAAGACTTAGAAATCCACGCTGACATCCAATACTTGCCAATTACTTCAAGTTGTTCCATAGAGATTCTAACGCTGATCTGAATATGGATGGAGCATAAAAAGAGCAATAATGTATTGTAGTTAAGTAGTCAAAGGTGAAGCTTTGGTTACACAAAAAACATACCTTTAGATCAGACAAGTCTGATTTCAAATGAACAAGCCTGAATCTGCTGAACCCATAGACTTTCACATCTCTAAAAAACATGTTAACTCCAGAAAACTTCCGGTTAAGATTTTCTACTGGCAACGGGTCCAAAACGAGAGACCCCAACTCCGAAGGAAGTCCTGGAATTCATATTAAATTTTTAATCTTGAAATTTTGGTGGTTTCATGGAAAGTCAGATTTAAAAGGGTACCAATAGGATCCTCCTGCTTGTAGTGATTTATTATACTTTGAATATGCGAATTCAAACTGATCTCTGCCTCTCTCCGTTCACGGAAGTTGGGGTCGTATTTAATCATGAATCCGAATCCATAGTCCTCTTTTAAATGCATAATTCACGTTAGATACAAAAATAATGGTGATTAAAGGACGGTAAAAATAAAATTAAACCCAGGAGAATTCCAAAATCAGAATTTTCAACATAAACATAAGCGATGATATATTATGAATGTTATGAGAAAAGGGACGAGGAAACTCACTTTTATATCCAGACGAAGGGGAGATTGAGACAAACATTAAAAGACACAGGGTAATCGTCGGAAAGAGTTTATTCTTCATGTTGATTGCGATTTTATCAATTATCTCAGTAGAAAGGCTTTATTTAGCGTTCACTACAAAGTTGACATCAAATTTGAGATGTTTGTTACCAAATATTAGTTTACCAAACAAGATAACTGTTGAATGAAGTTAATGTTTGTGCTGTAAGGAGTGAAATGTATGCATTAATATTAGTATCTATACAATTAGAAACTGTGAACTTGAAGTTCAGTAGTGTTCAGTTGACAAAAGAGTAATTATATCTGGGCCAAATGTAAGATCAGAGTTGGTGTGAGTCACATCAAGTTTATTGCTGGAGCGGAGGCGTAGAGAGTTAGTAAAATGCGGAATTGATTAAGGCTAAAGTACTTCATTTAATGAACTGAAATGACTTTTGAGAAGTATGAGACACGATAGATGAGCGTGTCTCTTGAACTGTGGTCATCACCTTATCATTTACTTTAGGCCTTTGCAGCATTTCCGTTTTTGTATGTCAGACGAATTGATTATTATTCATTGACTGCGGGTACAGGTTACTGAGAATAACAATCCGTCTTTCTGTGTTTTCATTTTTCATATCGTAGAGAGCTACTGTCATCGTTTCTTAAATGCAGTTGTACGCGACATTTTTATTTCTTCGGTTGGACTTACTATGCTCCAAGGTATCTATTACAATGACGAATAAAATATAAGTTTACTTTCTACTTGTAACGGGCAGTGCAGTAAATAAATGTTAGTTTATGTAGCTATCTGTCTGCTCAAAGAAGATATCTCCATGTGTGCAGTAATGCAGAGTAAACAATTTCATGATGACAGACATATCCTTCCAGAAAAGTTACATCACCAGAGACTTTATACCAGAGATCTCAATTCTCGCAGATTTATAAGTACAGTTTGTACTATGCTTGCAAGTGTAAGCTGTCAACAAATATACAAGTGCCACTGCTTTTTTGATGTGCTAAGCTTTAATAAGGTACGTATTACGGAGAACTGGGAATTGTGTATCATAACTGCACAGCTAAGTAGGAACATATTTTCTGTGCAAGGTTTGAAAGAAGGAAGATTAGGGACCATCTAATCTCTATCTCCAGAGATGGTAACTAGGAACGTGTAAGAAATGTTTGTAAACAGATTAGTTTGGAACACAGTACACAGTCCAGTTCTGAAAAATCAACCAACCATTGTCATGCCTTTTTTATGTACAAATGTTTGTTTGAACTCGGTTCTGAGAAACTGTTACAATTGATAATCTCCATGCCCTGTTGTCTTTTTGGCGTTTGATGTAGTTCGTCAGTAGTACTTTGTTTGTTGTCGCAGATCCTATAAATCTAGTTTCGTGGGTTCACTGGGATCTCAAATTGCATCCTAACCTTTGGAAAAACAATGTGACAATGAATTATTGATTTAGCTGATAACCTAACCTTAGCTAACCTTCATAATAGTCAATAAATATTGGCCAGAGGTGCCTCAATAGCGATTTATAACATTTATCAGGTCACACACAACCAAGATTGAAAAGTTGATTAAAAAATAACATTTATCACAATTTTCAACGTCCGTGGGAAGTCTGAAAAGTGTATTTGTTTAATTCCTTAACATTTATTTACTAAATAATAATTTCCAGTACAAAATTCGCATCCTAAATTCTGTACATCGTACGTACGCATCATTAGTTACTTCATTAAACTATTTTTTATTTCTGAGACCTTGTGTATTCACAATATTTGACGGATTTATATTGAAATATATACAAGTTTGATACGAAAATTACACAAAATTATATTACTTGGCCTGTTAAGTTAAACAGCCAAAGATACTCACAACTCAACTCTATTCCTAAATCGAATCATAAACAAGAATTATTACGGAATCTCAAAGGAAATTGAACAGGGCAAGAAATAATCCATAAGAGTACTTGGAAGAAAGTAAATATTATGTTTCGTATGTTATTACAATGTGATTAGTAATGCCCCTCCTTCTCAATGACATCATTGTTGGACTGCGTTTTTCTCTGGGCAACTCGGTGGATGTACAAGTAATAACCACGTGGAATAATACCCTCCGCTGCAAAAAGTAAAAGACCGTTATCAAATTGTCAAAAACAATGCAAATAATTTAAAATTCTGTCATACATGTAACGAAGAATTTTTTTGCGTGATCAACGAAGAAGTCTCTGGCCAATATGGCATTAGTGCGAGAAATTCGGAGAGAGCTACTCGATTCCAGCTTCAAATTCCAAAACAGCGGATGCAGCCTGCAAGATATCAATAATCATCTTATTATTAGAATCCATTTCTTCCAACCTGCGACTTCAAATATCGTTCACTCACGGCTGTACACAACTGACTACGGAGTTCATCGATATGTCAAAATGGAAGACTTTTCTCCAGTCCAGTGGATTGTTCGTGAAGTATTCAAACATCTTTCTTGACTGATTTTCCAACTCAGACAGCGACAGTGGCAATCTTTCATGCGATAGTGACAGAACTTCTAAAATGCAATGAAGTTTCTTCAGACTGTGCAAAGATTCTTTCAGGCATTGTCGTTGAGGTACAAATGTCCTTGCAATTCTGGTTTGTGCCAGGTGAGCAGCTGAAATAAATTTTATTTCATACATTACCCACTGTAACCAGCACCGTTTCCCAGTATTTTAAATAAATATCAGCTTACTTTCAAGGACAAACATGTAATCTTTGTACAGTTTGTGCAAACCACAGTCTATGGCAAGTTCAAAGACAAACTTTACGGTCATTTTTGCCCTGTAGTTTTTTATCTTATTGCACATGATTTCCTTCAGAAATTCACAAAGCAATGATGTATTGGACGGCAGGAGCTGCAAGAAAGATTGAGTCAACCAATTAGTAGTGCACTGGTTGTAAGAGCTCCATCGATTATATAACTATCATCACTCACGTATGGGCGATACATTTTTGAATCAACAGCCTTGCAGATCACACGAAAACATTCCATAAAATCATTACCTGACGCGTTAAAATTTACTGTAATAGACAAGTCAAAAAGAAAATTACAGCACCAAAACTAGCAAATTCAATAAAAAACATCAATTGAATGTTTTACATTTCAATAGTTCCCAAACTTTGTCTACAAAATCGACATTAGAACGATTCATGTCGGCAACTTTCAGAAGCGCATTGTCCATTGAGTCAGAATATTCCACTGTGGGATTAAGTGAATACAAACATTAGTTCCCAAAAACTGAAACTTACTGAGGATGAAAGATCTTACTGCATCCTTTTTTCCAAGCTGGACCGGACGGCATATCTAACAAATTTTTGACTGCAGATACCAACGTTGACTCTTGTGAAGCGATGGACATGCTCAAGGTTGAACTATTGAGATCTTCCCGATCTTTGTAGGTTTCGATGAGTTTGCCTAAAATCACAAGTTCTTCCCACAGCTGAACCAACTGAGGATTCGCATCTCCAGGTTGTGGTTTAATGGCCTGTGTAAAACAATAAATGAACAGAATGCACACAACTGAAAACTTTTCTGTACTATTTAGAAAAAGTTACTAGTTTCGCTCTTGTGTAGCTTGCTGGTGGAGGCTCAAACAAAACTTTAGGGTCGTTCCAATAAAATTCCATATATACTTTTCCTTGAGATGCATGCTCTCCATGAACTTTCTCGTAGACAGCATGTACTTGTCGCTGGACAACAGTAGGATTCTGAAATTTAAAATAAATATTACTGCCAGTTGGTCTTATGTCATGTGAATACCTCAGTTACCACAAGACTTACCGCGTTGGGCAAACGTTGATGGTAAGCAAGCATAAGTTCAATACTAAGCTGAGGAGACTGCCTTGCGTATGGACCCATCATTCTTAATTCGACAAACTTTCCGTTGTTATATCCTATGAGCACGGGGTCCTTAGCACTAGCAGATCCTTCGCATGCAACGTAAATAGGACAGCCATAATTTTGTTTTCCAGGTAGCCGTTGCAGACACAACTCTTCCAGTGTGGTTTCGTCCCCTTCATACAGTTTTTTCACAATACCTCTGCAAAATACAAATCATTAATTTAATAACCTTGATTGGGAATAACTAACAATAGTCATTTACTCTACCAAGACCTGTACTTCATACCTGCTAGCAGATAAATCCACGGGTTCCCACTTATCCAAAGGAAATTCCAGTATGTTAAACGCAGACTGTCGTCCGATTGGCATCAACGCTTCCTCGAAATTCTCATTCGGGTCAAACGGACACTCCAAAGGGCATCCACCAATACTATCATCCTGATTGACTTGAGCAATCGTCCTGATTCAAAAAGATTAAAAATACAAAACTCTTCCAATACTAAATATCATTACACACATTAAATTCCAATAGTAAAACTTACGGAAGCACCTGGAACTTTTGTGTGTATCTTTTGTTTTGTTGCACGAGAACAATCACATTTTGAGAAGAGACCCACGAGTAATTTTCATCTGTGAATTCTTGGAGAGACACATCCCTGAGGAAGAACGGCGTTGGTAAGTCCAACCGACTTATGTCTCCCGACGAACAGGTGAGACCAGGCATGATGCTAATTGAGTTTCTCGCAATTAGATCTTCTCCTCCAGCGACAACTTCTCAAGATACAATTCGAAACTAGGATTTAATTAACCTGAGGCTTGGAATTAATTAATGACTTTACCTGATGAAGGAGATGTTGTTGGCTGCGTAGGAGAATCAGAGTGCAAATGTGAAGTGAGAAGAAGAGGGAGAACAACAGACGGTTGGCCGGGTTGGCGGGAAGTGCTGGATAAATTTTAGGGGAAAAGTGAGACAACTGCACCTCTGCTAAGATCACATTACCCCGCAGCCTCCATCTTTGACCACGGATGGAGGGGAGGGGTGAGTGGGTGTGGTTTTTGAAGGATAATTATGACAATAAAAAGTATTAAATTGTTGTATTGTAGTTTATGAAGGACGTGTTGAAGAAAAAAGTCCCAAGAACTCTCTCACCTCCAGTGCGATCGCACTCCTAGTGTCTCCTAGTGACAATATAATGTACGACGAACATTAATGGTTTCTTTCATCAGTTCCACCACGTCGGCAGAAGCTCAACACTCTCCGATCCCACCGGAACTCTCGTAAATCGCCTATTTTCAATAATTTTCATTTTAAAATAGTTCGAAGCAGCTAATTTTTGAGTTGTCTTTCTGCAAGCCACCGAAAGAGAGACGGAAGGAACTCTTAAGTCTTGAATATTGTCGAGTATCAGTCACATCTTTTGAATCCACCATGTCGTCCACTAGTCGCCTGTCGATCTCATCTTTTGAGTCCAGCATTTCGTCCAAGTTGGATATTTGCGAAAGATGCAACAAGGTCATCCACCCGCGTGATAGAATAATTCCAAGGGAGTGCAAGCAAAGCCATATTCTCCATGGCTCTTGTTTCATGGCATCAGTGGGCCCCGGGTAAGTCGTTATCTGATATGAAATGAATTAAAAGGTATTTTTGGGTGTGGTTTCTGAATTTCCCGTGTGTATTTGTGTGTGTGTGTCGCAGAGGAACTTTGAAGTGTGCTTATCGCAAGTGTCCCTTGACTCGACCTATTTACTGTGGGGGCTGTTTGGAGATGTTTGACAATACTGAGGACTTCAGTACTATCGTTCCTCCATGTGGTCATCTGTTTCACGTCGGATGTTATTCCACATTCCTCCGGGATGATGAGTAAGAAAAGGCTTCCGTCTATTTATTATTTGTTGGTTGTGTAGTACAGGTCATATTTAAAACTTTTCATTTTTTTGCAGTACGGGCAGGATTTGTCTGTATCCGTGGTGCGCGATTCCTGCACGATGCACACTTTATTGGAATCGACCGACGAATGGAAATCATGGAAAAAATGCGTAGTGAGATTATATTATAGCCATTTACAATTTTTATTTCTTTCCAAGGTTAATTCCGTTGAGACCTTTTATGCCTTTGATATACTCACTGAAACGTAGATTGATTAAGGTATTTTAACTACTGAGAATTTTAAATTGTTCTTATTGGCTTGATGTACACTAACTAATGATTTCAGACGAGATCCGTTTTATTTGAAATAAAGAGGTTTGGCTGTAAGATCAATTATCACTGTCAGAACAAACGCATATTGAAAATAACTGAACTCAAATTATAAATTAGAGCACCAGGTTAATAAATGTAACTGTCTAATTCATTCATCATCGTTAGCAGGGATCACGTAATTTCTTAAGTATTATTTGGTTGGGTAATTAATTTAATTAATTAACGTTTCGGTCGAGTTGTTTTTGTACGAGAGTATCTTCTAAAGAGTTGATTAATCTTGGGAATTAACTGACAATCGAATTTTGTGTCTTTGAAAGTAGATCAGCAAAAGCTTTGAGATCGGGTTTGCTACGAAGAGATTTATGGGATTGATTTCAAACGAAAATATGATATGTCTATTTGACCACTAAGGTTTATATATCTATTTGCTACTGCGTGTGATATGAGTTGATAAGAGTTTTAAAATCAGCTTTGGAATTACTTATGGACTACTGTAGCATGATGTAGTGAATGTGACTTGTACTTTGAAAGGAAGAGATTGTGGTTAGTGACTTGGATGGGTATAGAATGATATGAGTATATCATCATTAATTTTGATGGGAATTTGGGGTTTGAGAGTCCATTTGATGCAAACCATTGTCCCATGAAATCTTCTTTGTGACCATATTTAGATCAACTTTTTCAGAAATCAGGTAATCAGATCATTGAGAGCGTAAATTCTCGTTATTATCAGAAGCTTGTCTGAGTGAGTTGTTGCTGGGTAATACTTTCAGGAACCACATGAATCTAACTTGGCTTTCATACTGTAAATTGCTTTAATATATAATACGAAGATTTTTGTTCAAAAGTTGTAATTAATGTTGAAAGAAATCAAAACTACTAATAAGGATATAAAATGCTTCTTCCTGGAAGAATTAATTGCTTGGTGAGTAATAGGATAATATATTAGTCTCCTACCATTCAAACTTTTGCGTCCGCTGGCAACTCTAATGAAAAACTGGAGGATGACTTGAAGAATTATAAGGCTTTTCTATTCATGGAAAACTAAACTTATTGTTAGTTAGTTAACCGGGATTAATCTAATGGTTCATACAGTATATTTTGTGTTACTCAAGGAAGACTAGTCGAGTGTACTAATTGAGGAATAACACATTAATAAAGGCTATCAATCAATCAATAGCATTTCGCGCATATATTATTTTTTACGCAAGAATGGGGACAAAAATCTCCGAAAAGAATGTAATCCGAGGACTTTGTTGCCAGGAAATCACACCGAGTAGTTCCTTTGATCGTCCCACTACATTTGCATTATTTGCTATGAAAACATACTGCTGGAGGGTTGCGGAAGAACAAAGTAAAGTAAATGTTTAAGTTGACAGGATTCACAGGATTCTCAATATTCTGCGTAACTGTTCACATATTTCTGTTTTAATCATAAGCTCTTTGTGGGACATTACATTACTTTGATGTGATAAATTATTTTATTCCGAGAACTCTCGCAGTACTTGTCACGAATATTTTAATGATAACTAGGAGCTCAGTGAAGGCTCAAGATTTTCTTCTGTGTACAAATATCATTGAATTTCCTCCTGAACATTGCGTATATGTCGAACGAAGGACACTTAATCCTTCTTCTCCTTACGTAATCTTTCTTTATATACCAGAGTTCAAATTAAATCGAATGAAGACTTGAAACGGCCTATTGTGAACTCCTAGACGACAACGGCAAAATGCGCCTTTTCTCTTTTTATTTCTAGCTTGCTGCTGCCGCAAGCTTTGAGCGTTCTTTGAACTGTATAATTTGGTATTCCAATATTTCCAACAGAAAAGAAATTCATCTTCTCTGTACTTGGAGGGTGTCTTTTTTGCTTAAATGAAGTCGATGAATTTGATGCATGTCTAACATGGTTTCGTAACGTATCTTCCGGATTGGATTCTACTACAAATAACTAAAGGGTCATTACTCATTAAGGGAAATGAGTACGAATCTGCGAATTTTAGACAACGGTTAACGGCGTTCTCAATTGATACCGATAAGCAGAGCTTATGTCTAATGCTCATGTGCTAAGTGTAATGAATACTTTTAGAGTGACGACGACCATTCTGCTCAATGCAGGAAGTCATCTAATACTAATTAATATCCTGGCATTATTGAAATAGCGTACAAATCGTGCCACTAGGATAGGAGTCAGTGATTCATACACGCAGTTATTTTGAAGAACGGGGAATCATTATGGTGTAAAAATCTTACTGACACAGAGATGAATTCATTGGAAATAAAGGTTACTAATGCTTTGAGAGCTTGGGATTTTAACACAGTATTGGAATGAATCACAGGAACCAATGACACGGTGTAGTTCAAACAGGGCAGTAATGGTATAATAATTACATTCATCTTAAGGTTGGTGGGTTACAATCTTACAATTTGTATTCAAGTGCGTAACTGTATAGCCGTTGAATCCAAAGAATTAAATTTTTCTTCGGAACGGATTATTTGGGATTGAAGAAAACACGAAATCAAACAATGATTTTATGGCATTGGGTTTCGAAAACAGTTAAATACGTATCATGTAGGCATTTATAGGTAGGCAATCTCTCCGCTTGTTGAGCAAACTGCTCATCCCTTTGCAACGAATTGTTCCAGTGACTGAGAAACATAAACTGTATCATCTGCACTATCGTTCCAACAGTTTGAGTACTTCCTCAAATTATTTCCTCGTTTTTGGTATTTGTTTCATTCAGGATGGTTCCTCCTATTATGACCATTGCAATTGGCTAAAGTGCAGAGATCACCGTTAAACGTGGAGTAAATGGAGAAAGCACTCAAGCGAGCTTTTAATTTGCCCTTTATGAAACTAACTTTAAGTTTTAGGGCATATATTAATATATTTTTATATATATAAGTGTCAGGGAGTCTCTGTAATCCTGCAGCGTAGTTAATCTTGGTGAACAGCTTCTTCATTCGCGTCTTCCCTTCAGAGAACGTAGATAACCGTTGAGATGCTCACTCAAGGAACCGAATGAATTCCTCAAAAGTTGTAATAAATCAAAAGACGAATCTAATTGGAAAATTACACCCTTGCCCCTTGAATCATCTTTTTTTAAATGATAGATTAGAAAATGATTTGGTCGTTTCAGCTTTTATCTCTGCGCTGTGGGTCGAATATTTTTGGGAGCTGTATCGCATCTCTGTAACATATGTGTGTGTGGATCTCAAGTAAAAATATAAATGCGTCTCATTGATCGTCTCACTTTGCTCGTTATAATTGGATTCGAACATCTTCTCTTTCTTGTTGTGATGACCACGAGCAACGAGAGAAATCGTAATCTTTGCATCACAACCGACAATGATTTCGCATATTAAAAGGGTGGGCTTGGTGAAATAGGCCTACTGGGCGCTTGCTTTGCCCACTGCTGTGCACCTAAATCTCCAAGGGCCTTATCCCAACCCTTTATCTAATTTACTTCCCCAATCGGATATATTTATGATCGCCAAATGAGAATCAAATACACAAAAAGCCCGATGAAATAATTCATGAAGTGTACACAAAAATAGCCTTATTTGCTAATTAATGATTATGGGATTTATTCCAAACCACAGTAAATGATTTCCAGCAATAATTGAAACACCCTTAAAGTGAACTCATGAATAGGCTCTACTGACTCACATTAGAATAAAAGCCCTATTGTCCTTTGACCTGACCTGTAAGGTTCAGTAACCTTTGACCTGACCTCTACGGCTCAGTGACCTATGGCCTGACCTCTAGGGTTCAGTGACCTCTAACCTGACCTCCACTAACAAAAAGGTCTGTTGACCTGTGACTTGACCC
>JAQGAB010001001.1:0-19675 GCA_034696565.1 Isotomurus graminis
TTTATTAAATAACAGGCCCATGTCACACTTGAGGTCATTAAGTTATAGCAAATGATGATGATACTGTAACTGTTCAATAGTGTGATTAATCACAGGGAATGAAAGTGTCTGGTCAGTCGGGTATAATCTCGGTGCTCCTTCAGATGCGGGAATGACGGTTGCAGCGGGTGGAGAAGCTGATGACGCGCAAGTGGAGTTGTTGGAATTACGCTTATTGTTGGGAACTTTGGGTTTACGCTGTTTGTATTTTGTCTTTCTAGGTGGTTTTCCATGAACCAAATGTTTGATTCTTCGTACAGATCTTCTCACGGATTCTAATTGAGGAAGAGTATCAATACACTCTGGACCCAGATCTTGAATTTTTGCTAGGACGATGCCATTCACATCAGAGTCTGCGGAAAGCACAGCTTCTCTTCGCATCCTCCACACGGCGTATTTCCTTTCGCAATTTTCAGGCTCAGATTCATGGTCGTGATTGTCTGGAAACGCGCCACTGTCGTCAGTTACTGTTGTGTAGTCAAAACTAACTCGAAGTCTCGCTTTGCATCCATAATTATGCTGACAACAACGGTAGCCGATGCATGTTTTTTCTATTCCTCTGAATACGTACAGGAAGTTGTTGAAAGTGATCATGTATTTCCCTCTGGCAGATGCGAATACACGAAGTCCGGGTGTAACAGGGACGATTTCATCCGTGATACTAAAAGGCCTTATCTGTGGAGCTTCTTGAACTGGTTTTTTACTTGAATTTGATGACTTAGCAGTTCTGATCGTACGCTTTTTAGGAGCACTAGGTTTATAGTCTTCGTCTTCGTCTGAGTCAGGATCTACGAAATCACCTGCAAACAAATGTTTAGACATTAGCCTTCTAGTACCAAGTTCCGGGATTAAACAGTTAATGCCTCTTGGCGTACCCATAGACTGGCCAGTGTTGTCGAAATCGTCATCTCCTTCACTGTTGTTGAACCCATCCATACTCACTTCATTGTTTGGCCCAACGTCAAACGAAGGAGATGAAGACCACGGGCCATAATAAACAGGTTCAGTTCTGACATCTTCTTCTGTTCTCCTTGTTCTCAGAGGAAGCTGACGAGCAGAAGTCGACGTCGACGTTGATGATGGAGTAGAACGTGAATCCACTTTTGTGGCTGGAAGTAACCCTTTCTTAAAACCTGTCAATAAATTAATACAACTTAATATCGTGCGCTTGTGTTCATAACTAACTTTATAAAGACTTACTTGTGATAACAGGAGATCTAAACTTGGACCAAAGCTCTGTTGCTTTCTCCGAAGCATTTCGGAGGTTCCGTCGTTCAAAGTCTTTCTCATTGTACTTTTTGCTGGTTGCAATGACTTTCCCCAGTCCTTCTACTTTGTGTTGAAGTGCTAACTCAAGGGCCTGTATTTTAGACTGGTACTCTTCTATCTCCTCCACCATCTCTAAGCATCTGGAACAAAATCGTTCGTCCCTACACATCCAATACAACATGGGAGCATCCTGAGATGGAAGCAAAAGGTACTGAAAGATCTTCGTCAACACGGCTTTGTACGTCTTCTCGCCGAACTGGAGGTGCGACTGGTGCTGAGTTTCAGAATCTGGAGGCTCTGAGCATATCAAACACCCCACGTCTGGAGTGGGCGACATCGCGTTACTCTTTACGAACTTTAATTGTGTCAAATGTGAGGACCCAAAGTAATTAACTTTCGCATGAATTGTGTTTTGTTTATTATGAAGTTGGCAGCTAGATTTAAGATACGCGGAATCACGGAAGTAAATAACTTCCGTTCGCGGAATAAAGCACTCTTGGGGCATTGGCAGAATCCAACGGGCTTTGTTCCCCTTCCTTTTGTTGCGGCTGTAGGCATTCATGATTTTCAATTTTCATATTCACAAGTGTAGCTTTTTACGGTTTCTCGTAATGTGCACCAGGTTTCCCTGGATTTTCTCGCAGAAATTGGTTTACGAAGGTTTTCAGGTGCATCATTCTGTTTCAAGAACTCCTGCTTACTGCCTTTCATTGTTTTCTTTGAGACTACGGCCATATTCTTTGGTTGTAACTTCAAGTTAATATTATGGATCTCAGTGAACAATTCTCGAACCCTATGGAGAGAACAAAGCGTCATTGCAGATCGTGGAACGAGGAAGAAAACGATAAAGTACTGGACTACCTCTTGGAAACTATTCGCGAAGGGGGTGGAATTGCCAAGCCATGTGCAAACGGATACTACCAGAGAGCAGTCGAACGGCTGGATATTCCAGACTGTACATCCAGTCAACTGAAACACCAATCTTATAACTTGAAGCGGAAGTATAGAAAGGCTGTTGAATGGCGGAACAACGCTAGGCAAAACATATTTTCCGAAGAAGATGAAGAGTCGTTGCGAGGTAAGTTCAGTAAAGCTAATCATTTCATGGTTTTATTATTTCTACAACACTTTTTGTAACTTCAGATGCTGTGCTGAAGAAGTGTCCGCTTTTCGATAAGCTTGATGCGCTGTATGGAGCCGAAGTAAGCAGCTCGTGTACCCCTTTCATGGCAGATACAAACTTTGATCGTCTTCAGTTGGATGAAAAGAGTCCTGCTGATTTTAGCGAGCCAGAAAAAATTGAAGTGTCTTTTGTATTAATCGACTCAGAAGATGAGGATGGAACAAATAATCCACCTAATCTTGAAGACATTCCCAAACGTAGGGGGATCAAAAGACGGTCAAAAGAAGAAATAGCATCGCTTGTGACTGTAGCAAAGATGAAACTAGAAATTCAACGGACTGAGCTTCAGTTTAAGAAAGAAATGTGGGAGAAAGAAAAACATCACAAATCAAGGCTTTTGGACTTGGAACGACAAAAGTTTGAAATCGAGAAGCTGATTCAGGAACAACAACTGCAGATGAATGAATTTAAGGTGAAACATGAGTTGGAGTTCGCTAAGATGAAGTTGGAAAAAGAGATAAAGCTTCACCGTGAAATCATGAAACTCCCAAACTACACCGAGAATGCCCAGTTGAATGATTTCTGTCTTAACTGTTTATTACATTAGTTTCAAAAATTGAAGTGTAATTTCTTGTTAAGTTCAAAATGGTTGCATATTTTAAACAACGTTGAATAAAGAACATTTTACATTCAAGAATCCATATAATTGTAATAGTTTATGTTGTAGAATATTTCCAGTTTCCAGTTCTGAAGGCATAATATAATGAGCATGTCAGATGCATCTGAATTTGAAGAGGGATCGGGATCGGGATGGGGAACGAATGAATTCATTATCTTCTCATCATTATCCGCAGATCCTGCTTTTGTCATTACTGACCAGTTGAAGCTTCTGTGTCAGGTGTGGGTCAAATCGGAAGAGAATGGCTATTGGATGGCAGTTAATTCAATAATCCACCATACTTAATACATTCTCTAATCATAGATATGACCAATCAAACTTTGTATGCCACAGAATTACATGAATTCAAGTTCAGCGAAAGCAAATAAATGAGAGTCCATAAATACAATATTAGAAAAACCCAAAAAATGCATTGCGTAAGTGTGATTTGGTTAAATTAAAGCAATAAATGCTAATTTAATAATTATATTAGCAAATATTTTCCAACTGCAGAGAGGAAGAATGTATATTTCTACCGCTTTCTTAAATAAATTATTTGGAATTCTGAAGAGGTACCGAAGCGTTATATAGTTCAGTATACAGTGTCGAAACCACTTGTTTGTTTGAAATATTTTGAGTCCATATGGTTTGGTGCTTTGGTAGAGTTTTGTGAAGGATGAAATTGCGAAACACTACTTCAAGAGGGAAATGTTGATAGCTTTGTATATACTCATATGCAACACTAGTTTTACTGTTTCTACCTTCCCGTCGACATCAGCAACCCGGAGTATCAAAATAATTCTTCTTACAGTATTCGTTATAACCTTTACGTAACCTTTCTTGTTCTTCGTCTTCTGTACGTCCGTAAAAATGACCACGGAATTGATGTTACTAAGCTTTGATTACCAGACCAAATGGAACAGTTGGCTTGGTTCATTTGTAATAGAATGGCAAGAAGCAAAACATCAGTTTATCTACAAGCAACATCCATGGGATTTAAAATTCTACTACTTCAGTATTGTATGCATGCTGTGCTACCAAAACTTGGGCGCAATCTTGTTGGAAGTAATAATTCGGCACTTCCAGCCACATCCAGAGTTCACTACAGCACATTACATCTACTTTGCATTAATCTGGATCGGTGGATGCGGCGGAGTAGGTGTGGCTATAGGATTAATCGTTCTCGGGAAAGCACCAGTAATGTGTATCAATGCAAACTTCATGCAATTGCAAGCATTACGGGGAGGCAAAAGACGCTTCAAACCTGAAGGGAAGAAGTACCCTTGGGGGATGAAGGGATGGATAGAACAAGCTAAAGACATCTGCAAAACTGAGGATGGCCTGTGGGACTACCTTGGAATTGGATTGGTGTACTTCATGTCGTACAGTCTCTGGTTTCCCCTTTTCTGCGGACTTATCGGAGCGTCATTGGACATGAATCCACTCAAATGGGCTGTTACTGATATCCTGGGACGGAAGTACATGAGCAATTTCAGAGTACGCTTGGTTGCGTGGATTTATTACTTCGTGCTCATCACGGTGGACGCTGCTCAAGTAATACGGCTAATACAAGTGTCTATCATACTGTTCATCTGTCCTATGCAATTCACCCTGAAGATATTGAATATTCAGAATAAGACATTCGGAGAAGCAAAAAGTCAGAAAGACTTCGATCGCCACATTCTCGAGTATTAATGTCATTGTGAATCTAAATATGTTAAAATGTATTAATATTTAAATAAGAATTTCGTTCTCTGCAGGTACATGAAGTGCCAAATTATCAACAATTGCGTAATTCCAATCGTGGAAATGGATTCGTTTGTGGCCTTGCAAGTGGTCCAGTGGGTTACTGTCTTTTGCTGTTTCCTTACAATA
The DNA here is from genome assembly GCA_034696565.1 of Isotomurus graminis. Lineage (NCBI taxonomy): Eukaryota > Metazoa > Arthropoda > Collembola > Entomobryomorpha > Isotomidae > Isotomurus > Isotomurus graminis. The sequence continues at coordinate 4,965 of JAQGAB010001001.1, forward strand.
AAATTGAACAAATATCTCCCTGCAGCAATATGGGTTGCATCTGGACTTGCAGCGTTTGTCTTCATACTTCTAATCAGCATCATCCTACCGAAGATCAATAGCTTGTATGATACCTCGAATGACTCCATTCACAATTGGAAGAGTATGACGAACCCTCAAAACAAATACTTAAGGACGAAGTATAAAGCACTTCAACCTTTGCGACTCTACACAGGACTGTTGGGTGTCAGATTCTACATGTTTGAAAGATCAACAACGACAGAATACTACACAGGCATAACCGATCAAATTATAAGTCTCATGATTGCGTATCCTGAAAAGACACTGGATGCCATGTTCTTGAAATTTTAAGCAAAAATAAGTTAATTGTAAGTTATTTTCATCAGCATATAGGTTGATTGTATTTAGGATTGACTGAGTGTTTATCAAATATTCATAGCTTAGAATGCTTTGCATAACTTTTATAAAATTATAACTCCTGCTTTTTCTCAAGCAATTTTGGATTTGGATTGCTTGCAAACGCAAATTATAAGTGGATTCCGATTTATGAATTCTTGGATGGTACTACGGGTTTGTCTACATTGCCCAATCAAATTGCTTAACACTCCGGCAGAATCCAGCAATATACCACTGCTGACTGCTGTTTGGTTAGGATTAGGACTTTAGGACTAATAATTTACTCCTCTCCGGAATCGTCTACTTTAATAAAACAGCTACCTATAAACTATTACAAGCTTCTTCAAAATTAAGAACTGGATAAAATATTAAATTGTTGTTTTAAAGTTTACTCTTTGCAACATGCCAAATAAACACGTGGCTCATACTAATATTATTGTTCAATTATCGTATGGAGGTTTTCCTTAAGACTCTCTTCTAGTCAAAACAATATTGTACGGGAATGGTTTCGTTGTAATACCTAAGTTAAGGTCAAGAGAAGGTAGAGGTTTTCCAGGGGGGTTTGAGATTCTGTATTTTCTGAGAAGTGCAGAAACGAAGAGGAAAGATTCTAACTGCGACAATTGTTCACCCATGCAGTTTCGTTTTCCCAAAGAGAAAGGAGCAAATTCTCTGTGAAGACGATTAAGCCCTTTTCCATCTATATCAAGGAACCGTTCGGGTTTAAAGACGTCATGGTCCGGTCCAAACTTTTTGGAATTGTTGACAGATCTCACGTCAGGAAGGATAGCAGTTCCCTATAATCATAAACCACGGATCAGTTGGATGAAATTTCAATTACGCTGATCTACAGGTTGTTTATTACAGTTTTGATGATGTAATTTTTGTAACGAATATCCTTCAAAGCTCGTCGAGGAATGTAATGAGGCAGAACAAGACCGAATCGGTGAACCTCAAGCATAACAGCTTGAGTGTAGATCATCCTGTAATAGAAAAATAAATTGAATCATTTCTTTGGATCTTGTGTAACATAATACACACTGAACCGTGAAAGACTAAAGAGGCATACTTCTTCAAGTCAGAGAAAGTCGCTTCTTGCCCCTGAGGTAAGTTATCATTTAACTCTTGGTAAACTTTCTCTTGTACATCCGGATGGTGAAGCATGTAGAGCATGAATGTTTCCAAGTAAGAGCCAGTAGTGTCACTGGAGCCTAATTTTGTGTAAAGCATAACGTTATAGTTTATAACAAACTCGAAATTATCGTATCGTACCTTGTGCGAGGTCCAAGAATAAAATTTCAAAGTCGTGTTCTAAAAGAAATCCCTTGAGATTAGCTTTTCTGATATAAAAATGTTGTTTTTCATTTATTGAGTCAATATTTCATTTACCGAAAAAGTTCTTGGGATCCTTGTCCATCTGGAGTACGTACGCTTGTACCCAATTATCCGGTTCCACGGCTCCTGTGGAATGCAATTTACTTGTTTCTCTCTTCAGTAAGTCCTAGATATGAAATGAATGTTAGAAATAGTAGTACAGTAGTATAGATAGTGTAACACATTAAAATTTAAAAAGCGTTAGTACGTTTGCAACACGTCGACCATGTTTGTAAAATTCCATTTGGACGTTATATCCGGTCCAGTTGGGGAATAAATATTTTATGAAAGGGAGAACGAGTATAAGTCCGGGACCGAAGGACCCAGTTTCCGTGTGAAGGACAGATTTGTAAAGCATTTCAGCCATGATTTGGTCATCTTCTTTGGTGTATTCTCCGACCAACATGCTCCACATTATTTTGAAAAGTGGCATAAGAAACATATTGGTGACGTGTAGTTCCCCTTGGTGTTTGTTTTCCAACTTTGCTTCCAAGTCATCCATGAATGTCTGCACTTCTATGCTGGTCCTGGCTTCCATCGATGTAGTTTTCGAGAATCCATACTCCTTCAAGTTCTTCACTGTCCAGATTCGTTTCTTCTGCCAGAACTCTCCCTCACAAAACCCGATTCCTATGCGAATTCACAAATGTAAAAGTGTCATAAGCTTTCACAATTCCCATTCAATGTATGAGAGTTTCTAACCGTACCAACTCCGAAGTTTGGATCTCCATTTCTATCACCGATTACTCCGTGTAACGGCCTTCCTGTGGACTCCTCTTTGGCAAAGATTTCGGTAAAAGCTTCCATCGAAGACAACACCACTTTAGACAGTACCCATTGAATTTTTAATTAATTGTTGGATTAATTGATGGTAATAGGGTGCTTGGAAAGTACCTACCATAATCATGTTGACCAAGTTTGAGACTGTAAACGTCTCCGTACTGCTGAGCTAGCTTTTCTAGGGCTAAATGTTGTTGTGGGTCTGCTTGTGCTAGTTGTATCACATTCCCCAGTATCGGAATGGGTATTGGTCCTGCCACAATAAATAGAGTTTAGAGCCTTCTTTCACCATTTCCCGAGAGCTTATATGGCCTTTAACTAATTTTACTACCTGGAGGGGCATTTCGTCGTTTCAAATAGATGTTAATGTAATAGAGTACTATGTAACCAAGAATAATGTATGCTAGTAATGCAATCATCATGGAAAAGGAGACTTGAGGACACACGAGGAGTGGATAAGGTGAAGTTTCCAATAGAACTGGTTAAACTGTAGTTGATGTTACAAGGAAAATACGTTGCATAAGTTCTGGTGATAAAGTTATTTTTATGCAATGCAAAATGCAATACGCTGCAAAATTAATTTGTTGGAGCTTGTTGCTTCATTACGCTAGCTGTATTGCACTTGAGACAAGATGAGGTAGTCGGGGGCTTCCCAAAGATGAGCTTGCCTTTTTGTCAAGTGCGAGTGCGAATTGTTCCATAACATTCAATTACATTTTAAGATAGCCTTAATCAAACTCGTGTTAGTAAGTTTAGATCTAGCTGATATTGCATGATCAACTTGAATAGTAAAGACGCTGTATTGCCGTTCATGTGTGTGGAATAAGGAAAAGGGGAGTTCTTGAGGTGGGCAACTTTTCATTTTGTAATTATTAGCTGTTATCAAAATAATACCATACGACAATCTTGCAGAACTATGCAAAAATTATTATTTATCCTGTAGCATTGGGACACGTGGCATTTTGATGGTCAACACCAAAGACCAAACACCCTGAACCTGTTCCAACAAAATATTTGCATTTATTAAGTGAGCCTTAGAATTCCTGGTATCCCGGTTTCACTGGTTTGTGATTATGTTTTCTTATGATTAAGTAGCATAAAATGAGGTTGATCACTCTGACCGAAGGCTTGGACATTGAGCTGGACCAGTTTTTGTCCCAACAATGTGAAAAAAAATTTTTGCGAGACGTTAAACTGATCGTGGAGAAACTGACAGGCCGAGATGCTGGCATTCTTATAGAATTCAGCAAGTCATTGAAGTGTATTGGGCTTATAAATACCCACAGGCGTAGATATATTAAGTCAACTCCACATTAAACTTAAGTAAAACAGCACAAAAACGATGTTTGAAGGACACATCGCAAAACAAATTGGTGAATATTCTAAGGTAAAGCCGTAAGTGGTTGAGAAGAGGAGGGACATAATAAATGATGGGAAAAAGTGGGCGAAGCGTGTTGAAGAATACTTAAGCTGTTTGAAATTATAAAATGCAATGAAGAGAAGAAGAAAGAATGGAAATGAAAAAGTTGTGGGGATTCCATGTCGAATTACGCGAGAGGAGTGAATGATACTCGGTGAGTCTTGAGGCGATGAGCAGACTCCTTTCTTGCTTGAATACTACACCTGCTTAGCCTTTGAAATCGAACGTGTCAATATTTCATTTCCTCCCGTGTATGAAGGGAGAAGGATCAAATTCTTCATCTTTCAGAGGATGAATAATAATCCGTCCTGTCTGAACGTCTCAACTTTCATATTATCCATCTAAATAGTATGCTCCAGGATTCTTGTTTTTGGTGTCCTACTTCCTTCTTGTAAGGGTTCTTCTTCTTCCAAAGATGACTTAGCTTTGCTTCAGCTTAAATATTGCCACGGTCTCATACATCCTACTGTAAAGGCTACTTAAATACACACGAGAGCTAAAGAGAATAGCATTGCGCACCAGTGAAAGTTCTTCTTAGGGTATGAATCTCCGTGTGAAGTACCCGGTTGGGCCAGTTCTCTGCAGGCTTTCTTCTTTTCTCCATCTCTCTGGGAAAGCTCTTCTTGTTGGGTACTTACTTCTCAAAGATATAAAATACTCTTTTTACGAACAAACTAAATAGTGTAGTAAAGTTGTTGTGAGAGGAAAGAGTAAGAAAAACATTATTAGGAAGTTTGGCACGTCCCTACTTTATAGTAGTGAGTGTCAACCTACCTCAACAAAAGCATCTTATTATTATTATTATTGAGTCTTTAGATAAAAAAAGAATGAACGGAACGAAGGGAAAGTTGTGCGAAGACTGTTCCCGTTGTTGTTATCGGTCCTTCCGTCTCAATCTGGCTCCGGGATAATAATGGGCCGTAAAAAGTCTCCTTCGTCGTATTTGCTCTTGTTCGTCTAACTCTATGGTTGTCCCAGCTGCATTATAAAAAGTAAATAAAAGGTAGTGCAAATACACACACACACTTGTGTCTGTCTTCTTGTATGTGTAGGAACTCATCGTTAAGTGTTGTGGAGAGAAGGAAGTGGTTCTTGGAAGAAGTAGAGATGATCGTTTTGGGTTGTTTGCAACTGGTGTAAGCACGCCTTCCTTGGGTTAAAACATTTTGTCTGGCAATTTATGGTAATGGGTTTTGGGTGGTTGGTGAAAGTGCTGATTATGTAAATCATCTCTTGAGACTAACATGAGTGGAGAGTGGGAAAGCAGTGGGCCTTCCCACACTGGAAGAGTCTCCTTACTTTTCTTCTTTGCTGTGACCACCATCCTCCCCATGAAGACTGGAGATGCAATCAACCCAGGTGAGTCTCACAATCCCTGTCTTCTTTCACATCAAACGCAGCTAAAAGCTTTTAATGCTCTTTGAACTCAACAACGTCCTAAAAGTTTCTTCAGAAAAGAGTTCAACAAGGAAAGAGTTCGTAGATGTGTGTGGAATGAACTTTTTCTATTCAAAATAAATGAAGAGCAAATACACGATGATTTTTACCTTTGACTGTGTGTATCGCCTGTGCATACAAGTTTCTTGTGGTATCAAGTCAACGTGGCACATTTACTTAATAATTCATATGAATGCGATGAAAGGTAGATACGAAATTGATACGGAAGCAGCAAGTGGGCGTTTAAGGGGAAAGTTGGTGATTGTAAGTTTGACAGAGTGGTGAAAGAGATTTTACTTTCTCCCTTGCAATGTTACACTCTCATCACATCGTAATTGAACACGGAAAGCAAGGGAGAGATTTGTTCGTCGGTGTCTTTCTGTCATGAAAAAAGTAAAGAAAGGAGGATTGTGTCACAAATGTTGTAGGTTAGTTGACTGAGTATTCAACGAAGGATGAGGAGGTCGAGGAGTATTATGTGTGTGATGACGGAGAATGTAATGAAGAAGCGTGTCTCACGAAAGAATTTGTAGTAGAAAGTAGGCTTGTTTAGCAGAGTTCTCACAAATAAGTGATACCCGTCTGTCCCAGAGTCCCAGTGCGTGTAAAAGATTTCATGAATAATGCATTGTTTATTTGGATTTGGAAAGAATCTTGTTTTGATGTGTGATTCACTCTCGTTTTAGGTTGTCAATGCATCCGATTTCGAAGCACATTTGGCAAGGAGTGGGGCCAGTTCAGTAGTCCGGACTACCCGGCAGGAACGACGAGTCCCACAGGAATTCCATGTCTTCTGTACTCCTTCAGAGGACCAGTACACACCATCGTGGAAGTGAGGCTGGAGAGTGTTCAGCTGCCAACTAATGGAAAGGGTGATGGTGGAACCGGCGGAGATGGGTCAGTGAGCAGGAAATGAGAGCAGATGAGATGGTTTAACATTAACACTGGAATGCTGATCGTTCTCTTAGTATTAAAATTTGCACATCAAGAATTATACGACAGAAATTGAGGCACACACGACAAAGCAATTTCCGAAAGAGAATTATTATTATTCCCGATTTTAATACGATATCTGCACAACCTACAAAAACTGGGGGTATTGGTGTGAATGTAAAAATGATTTAAATATCGGCAAGAGAAATAGCAAATGTGAAAAGCTTGTTGGTTGTTGGAATACAACACACACACCCCTTTAAGCGATAGTATATAATTGACAGGAAACACATTAAATTCATTATATGTTGGGTTTCCTTTCGTCTACTGTTCTCTCATATTCTCATTGGAAAGTAAACGAAATCTGAGAAAGTGCCTTTGTGTCTCTCCTGAGACCAACTCATTTCATTTTGATTGTCATTCCGACAAACGAGAACAAGGGTAACACTGACAATAATAACACCTTTCCTTTTTGGTTTTTGCCTTCTGAAGATGCGGCAACTCGTACCTGAAACTATTTCTCCACCTGGAGAGAGAAGACACTGGAGTGTCGGAGGTGACACCGTGGAACAGACTCCTGTGCGGAATCCAGACGAATCTGACATTCTTCAGTGCCTCGAACCAACTCGTGATCCAGTTCCACACTTTGCCACAAGCAGCATTATCCACCTTCATCGGCTACTTCCGCTTCCTCAATTCGAGTGAGCCACATGCACGACCATCATTTCTTCTTCATATCTTTTATTGAGCCATAGATGAGATTATCGGGAGAGATTTATTACGTCTGATATTACTTGAGACGCTTTATTACACGACACTATATTTTATGAGGAGGTCACCAATTGATTTATCGCCAATTCACCAGTATCCTCGTATGACTCGTATCGCCGTGTGGTTCTCTCTATCTCTCTGTGTGTTCTTTTCAAATGTGTGTCTTTTCCGATAAATTTCATTTTTTCATTTCATTTTTTGCTATCACCACTACTGGCTCAATAGGAGAGAAAAGAAAGGGTATAAATAGGGAAAACAAACGGAGGCAAGGAGATAGAGATACGGAACCGAGGAAGGAAAGAGATTGTCCGTACATGTGTAGGGAATAGTGTGCATGTACTTTTCCTTTTAAACATGATGGTAATTGAGACAGAATGGTGGAAGAGCAAGTTTTGGAAATAGTGGTACGTATGAAAAGAGTTTGGGGAGAAAGTGTGTGTGGAGCCGGGTGTAGAAGTAAAAGTGGTGTGGAAGCTTTCAGAGAGAGAGAGAGAAGACTATGGGTGAAGTTGAAGGGATGTTGTGATGTGTGGTGGTGGGAGTTGTGTGGTGTATGATAAGGTCGGTTTAAGGGCATCGTCATGTGGATTGGTTTAGTCTGGTGGATTCTATTCGCTTTCATCTCCGTTTAATGGGTATCTTCTTAGGTAATGAAATAACTTTTGGTAAACTGGAAACATGTTCATTAGAGAGGTTTATGGACTCATTAGTGTGCCCTACACTTAAATGGATTACGAGTCATTTTTCATGATGAATTAGCTTTTCTCTCCTTGCTTTCCTTCCTAATGCAATTTGATACAAAGGGCTCTCTCTCCGTTAATTAAGCTATGGTAGAGTGCGTCTCCTCTTAGGCGATGAGCTTTTCCTTTGGTCAGTCAGTCAGCGACTAGAGTGCTTTTGCAGTCGTAGACAAGGAGGCTTTACGGACGAAAAAAACTGGCGTTTTGGGACGGAAGTGTCCGTAACGTAGGCATGAGGGATTATGTAGCTGGGGTGGAAGATGTGGGTGCCTCGATGTGCCCGTTCCGGTAGCCGGATTGATTGAGTGAGGTCATTAGTACAATACCCGGGAGCAGACTCATTAAGCAGATCACCACTAAGAGACTCAACCAAATCTTTTCTGCCATCTTTCACAGGTCAGTACGAGCCTAATGGGAGATTAGTGGGAGGAACAAAGTGTGACTTTCTTTTCGAAAGCACAAATTACTCGGCTCCGGAAGGAAGATTTTTTTCGCCTAATTATCCATCTTTCTACCCGCATAATGCTATGTGTGCCTATCTATTCCGTGCCAAGTGAGTTATGCCTTTTGTCTCATTCCACCCCAACCTATCAACAGCAGTTTCAAGTCGTAATTAACCACCCACTTAATCTTGTACATTATGGAAACACAGGGAAGGAGAACGAGTCCAAGTAACTTTTGAGACTGTGAATTTGGAACCAGAGAGATTCAGTTGTTTGAATAAAACGGATGTAATTCGAGTACTTGATGGGCACGCTGCGCGTTCTCCAGTGATAGCGTTGCTGTGCAATCCTACTTCAGACTTCCAAGTAAATTCATCTGCTGTTTTGCATCTGCATGAATTTTGGGAGATGCATCCTTCCTCTTGACCCTTGTCCCTCTCTCGCATGAACATCCATAACTCTTCTTGTTTTACCCATGCACATTTATATTGAGGATTACACATCCGTGGAATGTTGTATAGGTGGTATCCTCGGGTCCAGATCTGCTCATCCAATTCATTGCAAACTCAGGGAATCCTGGGAACGGATTCCGAGCCAAATTTCATTTCATTAAAGTGATTTACGAGAATCCGTATGACCCCTCGGGATTCAATTTGCAACACTACTTCCCTAAACTGGGTACGTAAGTCATGCACCATAGACACTGCACACTAGTGCACACCCCTCTGAGAGTGCCCGGAGAAGACTTGTTTAATCAGTTAGATACACACGAAGTATATTTCTGTTTCAGACAAGGACCCAGCGACCACTGATCAGCAATCTCAGCCCCTGGGGGAAGACGGGTCACCCCAAGCTTCTACTTTGGGTAAGCAAACATTCGTTCTGTGGGAAGAAGAACGAGGAGATAAGAAGGCTCGACGAAATTAACATGCTCTTTCAAAGCGATAATAGCAATTCCTTTTACGAAACTTTCTCCCTCCTGTCACCAGCCAAATTGTGTTTAAGCCGGGTGTGTGTGTGTAGGAGAAGGGCTCTTAAATGCCATCTTCTTCACTTTCTTCCTTCCTGTCAGCCCGGATGTCTTTCTGTTAACTTTTAAAAGCCCAACCAGAACAAGCTTTTAGACTTTCATCTTAATACATATTCCATTTGGGGTGGTGGAAAGGAAAGTTAATCATGCACTAATCGCTTTCTCCACTTTCTATCTATGTAAAGTGGGTTTATCATTCGTCAAGCGCCTGCTACGCCCACATTTTACACCCATTGTGTGTGTGGTGTGTGGTGAAAGTGCACATTCATACAACTTTATCAACGTAGCTTTCTTCGTTCTACAATGTACCATCAAGTCGCTCATCTTTTGATGGACTGGCACGATGTGGTTGATAGCTGATGATGTGGCGGTGGTGGTGGCAGAGGCCTCGAGAGACGCAACGATAAGGACTGAGTTAGAGACTTCCACAGGGGAATCGATGGAGAGAGATAGGACGTGAAATTAGCCTCATCTTTCTCCTTCCCTTCGTCTAGCCTTTGGCTCTTTCTTTTTGCCATTTCAACATACAGCCGTGATTGGATGAAGGAAAAGGAGATTACTTGAGTGGATTTGAAACTTTCTCCTCCACCACCACCACCACTGACCACCGTACAAGAACCATATCCTCCTTCCACACATTCATACACACATATGCCCATACACGCCATATAGTATATATACACACACACACTTAGTTAGCCGGGGCCTGGATAGAGAGAAAGTACTGTCGACAGAATTGAAGTAGTGTCTATCCATAATTGTAACTTTTTATGGAGTCTTTAACTCCAAACATGGTTCGTGTGTGATGGGAGAGGGAGGAGAGTCACGTCCAGTGAATAATATGAGGAGAGAAGAGTTCCTCCGGGACGTGTATAGGGAAACCTCAACTTTTGAGCGAAACTTTCTCTCTGATTCGAAAACGTGTGGTACAACATGTGGCGTGTATGCGGAATTCATTTGTTGCAATGAAGTGGGGAATTAAAATATCGGGGAATTGAAGGATGGAAAGTTAAAGTAGCTTCTATGTGTGCTCTTATTCCTTCTGTAGTGCCCAAATGTGATTTGGTGATTCGGAGTGACTCTGGGATTTCGGGGAGTCTCACGAGTCCGAATTATCCACAAGCGTACACACCGTTGTCCCGATGTAGGATAGATTTCTTGGGTCGTGGAAGGCAAAGGGTGACCCTGGCCTTTGTTGACTTTCATTTGTACCATACGAGCCTAAATGACGGGGACGGGGACGGAGGAGAGCACGAGCAGCTGAAGACGAACGTCTTTTTTACGACCCAGGAGAGGACTACTAAGAAGTAAGTCACGACACAAGTAACTAACTAATCCCATCACACTTGGGTGGAAGACTTTCGGAAAAGAAAGTTTGTTTTTTCTGAGAGAAAGTCCAACTGTCACTTCCAAGTTTGGGACATCCAGGGAACACGGAAAATAGAGAACGCAGAACTACATGTCTTTTAGTGAAAAGAGATTATTATTATTATTTGGGCCAAACAGAAAAAAGTAAAAGACGACCAATTTTCAGATACGCCAAGAGTTCTGCAGGAGAAAGCAAAGTTGGAGATTAAAATTTTATGGACGAGGTGGTCCTGATTAATGACTCCTCTTCATGTTTGAGGAATTGTGGAAACTCGTTGCACGAACGAAATAATGGGATATGTTTGATTTAGTTGATTTTTATGAGGAAAAAGTTTTCCGTGTTAATTTTGGTCCCAAGAGATAAAAGGCTGCGTGACAAGTTGGAAAGGTAGCAAAGGAACTTCGAGACAAAGAGAGACTGAAGGACAATAAGATATGTTGAGGGAATGAACTTGAAATCATTAAATTTTAATTGGTATTTGATGAAAATTTTGCTTCGTAGTAATTTAATGTGAAGGAAAACTTTACAATACAAAGTGTAGTGAGCAAAGGAAGAGAGTGTAGGAATAGAGAATTAAAAGTTAATTGAACACGTTCGTGGAGAAAGCCGGTCGTCCGTGTTTGGACCAGATTGCATGTCGCATTTTATGCTCATTGGACTGAAAGTCTTCTCTGATGCTGTCGGTTCTTTTCAGAAGTTTACACCATGGAAGTAGATTAATGGAAGTGAATTAAAGTTAATTGATGCTTGATGAGATTTTTTGTTTTCCGAAGTGAAGAATTGTATCCTTTTATGTACTCGAGGTCTTTCTTATGCATCTTGTTTTAATAAAATATTTGTCTAGACGAGAGCTTCTAGTGCTTTTCTTTTTGGGAACAGTAAAAAGGGCAATTTTGAGAAAGAAAGCCTTTTTCCGTGGAGAGTTTCTCGAAGACCCTCCAGCAGCTACTTTGAAGAAGTTCTTTTCATGTGTGTGTCTCTGTGTGTTCTTTTTGTGGATGCAGCAGCAGGTGCAACTTCAGTGACACTCTCTCGGCTTTTGTATACTTGAAGGGAGTGAGAAAAAAGGTACTTGAGTGGTGTGGACCCCACCCACCACCCAATCTGATGTCTTCGGACCACAGACTCAGTTTGGAGTTTGTAGCTAAAGCAAGTTCATCCCCGAGGGCCTTTAGAGGCTTTTATGCTCAGTACACGTTTGTGGAAGGTAAGGATGTGGAAAGTAGAACAAATGGCTTTTATCTCCGCTTAGTGATGCCCACCTAACTGTCAATTCGTCCTTGTATGTGCAGATTTTGGGCAATCTCTTCTGGCTGCAGAGGAATTGGGGATGGTCACCAATACTGGTCATGCAAAAAGTGGAACTCAACTTCCAGACTACCCTTGTGCCTTTGTTTATAACATTTCTGAAGGTATCAATGGCTCCCTAGCCTCGCCTAACTACCCGGGCTTGTACCCTCGAGATACCGAGTGCCACTACTTCTTCCACGGGGATTCTGCCCACTCACTAAACCTACTTTTCACTCGCTTTGACATCCCGGCGATGAATCCGTATGCTCCCTTTTGTTTCTCCATGTGTAGAGATAGCGAACAGGAATTCCACACGAGAGTCCTGGACTTGTCTCACGATTCGTATGGGTTGATTTGTCTTTGTCAGACGGAAATGTGGGGAGGAGGATGACTACGTGGAATACTCTGAGTATATGCCAACGGACCGGAGGTATGAGAGGCTGTGTGGACATCAGAAGGATGACAGTTTTGTTCTCCAATCGGACTCATCATTCTTCCGACTGGGATTTAGATCTGGTGATGGTCCTGGAAAAGGTGGTGGCTTCGGTTTCCAAGTCGTCTTCACCTTCACCTCACGCCGAATAAATCAAATGACAGGGAAAGTTTTACGTAATAATGGCTACAGTCACTCGCAGCATGAAAAGACCAGTAGAAGACTCTTCTTTTGTGTCTCTTTAGTCATAACTAACTTGCAGGGATATCTCTTGTTGCTGTTGAATAATATGTGATGATATGTGTATTCCGCAAGAAAAACTTTCTCTAGAAACAAAAAAACACTTGAGAAACTTATACGTGAACTAAAGAGGGAAAACTTTGCCCATCTTTTTCGAACGAAGAGAGTGAAATTTGTATTCTTTTTTATTACATGTCCTGCCACTTTTTGTCACTTGTTTCATATCCGAATGAATTCCCTATTCGCTATTAAAAAGGCAAGAAAAGTTAGTAGGATCCTTTCTCTCCTCCCAAGAGAATAGAGAGAGACTTCTACTTTGAAAAGAACTTAACTCAATTAAAGTTCCGGAAAGACTTGCTCATTTGGATAATTAAATCAAGTGTATTTTATGAAAATAAAGCCACGTAAAACAGAATGAATTGTGTGCGTGAAGGAAAAAGATCGCGGAAAGGATTTCGAAATAAAAAAGTTTGTTTTTTCCCTTCCAATGCTCCAAGTCTGTGTATTATTCGTTACACATTCAATAACAAAAGGAAATACTGACACAGTGGGAAAAAATAATGCGAAAGTTCTTTTTGTGAAAGTGCACAGCTTTCGTTGGTCGTATTTTGCCTGAGTGATTGATGGGAATGAGAAGGCAAGCGAAAGAGAGGGTTTTCAGCAAGATGGGCTTTCCGGGTATTGCAGCAACTTTTGTGAAGAATCCGAAGACTCCTATTCTAAAGATTTCCACTTGATCCTTGTACAAATGTATGTGTGGAAGAGAGCTTAGTATTTGGCGAACAAGATGACGATACTGATGATGATGTTGCTTTTCTTCTCTCATGGATCTGACAATAAGAAGAAGCTGCCTGGAGGGCCGAGTGTGTTTTCTTTTGTGACAAATTACATATTTACTTCAATCATGTAGCTGAATCAAAGATAAGAAGAAAAAGCTACTACATACTAAAATAGGGCTGGGAGTCCTGGAGGGTGTGGTGGTGGTTGGTATTGGTTGTTAGCCCCAGTGTACTGGGACTGACTGTACAGAGAATATATAAGTTGGGAATACCATTATGCGTCGGGGGTGATTTTGGTTGTTTTTTGAGGCGGAAGAGCCTGTGAAATCTCAGAGAGAGGTGTCCATCATCTTTCTTTAGGATTTCCCATTCGTCTTTGATCTCTCAGGCTATATGGGAAACTCAGCGGAATGTGGTTTATGCGGCATAGTCACATCAATCTTTTGTCCATTAGGATTTGCTAAACAGCTCTTTCGATGGGAGAGTGAGCGAGGATCATCACATCTCTGCAAGTCATAATAATTCGAGATTGGTGTATGATGGTTGGATGGGCTGTGTCGTTCAGAATTGTTTCAGAAAGGCTTGTATAAGGATGTAAGAGAGTGCTCATCAGGCCGAGATGTGATTCCATTTCTTCCGAAACATCAACATCCCATTTCACATCCCAATCACCTCTCACATTCCCATACAACTGGAGCAGTTCCTCTCACGCTTAGTGGAACTAGCTTTGAATGGTTCTAGAGCTATGCAAGCAATAGCTACAGACAGAGAGTACCTTTAGAAACTTAGAATGTCTTTGGACGATCCGTAGTTGGCAGTTTTTCGAGTGGAAGTAAAATGAATCTCGTGTGTGAGAGAAACCGTTGTGCAATGCAATCTGAACTTTCTCTCTTTCTTCTGGCTGGGAAATGCTCCGAGGTGTTCTTGGCAAAGAAGAGTTTTTTCAACATTTCCAAAGCGGAGCAGAAGGCTACATTTCATAGAATTTTGTACGAAGAAAACAAGGAAGGAGGTGCTTGGCCCTAAATGAACGTAATTTAATCTTTCAATTAAATCGGGAGTGTAGGTAGATGTAAAAACAAGGGAGGCTGGAGCTCATCGCACATGAAGTGGAAACCCATATTTTATCAATCACGGATGTAGATTGCTTTTCGTTTATGATGTGATTTGTGCAAACGAATGAGAAGATGGAGTTTTATGGGAGACGGGAGACATAAGAAAAGTTCTAAATTCCACGTGTTGGGATTTGTGCAATTAATTTCAAATCGTGCCAACA
>JAQGAB010001002.1:0-19639 GCA_034696565.1 Isotomurus graminis
ACAACAGCAATGTAAGAAGTTTGTCCTTGTCAGCAGAAAGCGGAGTGTGACTCTTTTACGTTCTAACTGAAGCAATGACATTAAATGGTAGTTAAAAGTTGAGATTATTCACCGACAATGCGTCATTTTATGTGTACAAACCCTGAGGTAAAAAATGAGTAGGGAAAGCAGGAAAGTCTGTATCATTGCCAAGAGATACGATTTATACCCATGAGAATTCAGTAATTGCATGCGCATTCATATCCGCCATTAATTTTGCCGTATCGCCTTATCATTTGGCTTCCATTCCCTGGCTCATGAGTCTTTTCTCTTTAATGTGTACTCAGGACAATCAAAGGGAAGCTCCACGATGTGCCTGTATGTTGATCGTTGCATAGTGCTACTTTATTCAAATTAACTCAAATAATTTAATGTAACATTCCACTATTCCAACGCTTCCATCTGAAATTATGTTTTGTAGAATATAATATTTTGTAGATTATGTACATTAATGGGAGTTTCGTGTGAATCTTTAGATGGCAGGAATTCAGACTTAAGAAACAAAAATGATGCATTATTCATTCCAGCTAAAATTGAGTTGCTTGCAGTTAAAAGTATGTCCGTAATACACATAGAAATACATTCATTAATATGTAACGCATTTGTGCATTTTCCCAGCTTTTAACCTGAATTCATATTCAACTCACAGTAGAGTGAAAATTGTGAACGCTACAGAGAGGAGGTTTTAAGACTTCAGAATTTTATTTGAATTAAGCCACACTAAATAAATTTTACCGACCGTCGGAGAAATAACCTTCTGCAGGAGAAAGAGAAAGCGTTGGAAGATGGAATCTAGGTTTAATGGGAGCCCATTAATTTCGAATTTATATTGCTCTTGTGCTCTTAAGCCAAATGTCTGAGTAGTACTAACTACTTTATCATCCCACCTCCTCCTTCGCCCTCTCTCTCCATCTTCCACTTCCATCTCATTCCCTTTAAGCAATCAGATTAATTCCAAGCGTGGAAAATTAATATGAGCTGTGGCTTTATGACATCATATAATTTTATTTGACTTTATACGCTTTCATTTCCATCCTAGACTCGAGTAATGACATTATACAAAGTTTCATTATCCGCGAAGCAGCAGCCCAAGACTGGCGTTGCTAAATAGATGTCTCAAAGGAAGGAAACTCATGAAGAATATTTCCTTCTCCTGTTTCTTTCATATAATCCACAAAAGGATATTTCCTTATTTATTAAACTAAGTCATTTAGAGTTTAGTGTCGACATGGTATGGAGACAGCGGGAGGAATTTCTCCAAAATATATCATCATTAAAGTTTTAATCAAAAAATTTTTGTTTCAAAACACTTCCATCTCTCCTTGCATCATGATGCTTCTATTACTTACGAGAATTAACATTTCACTGACACGAGACATTCAAAATTCTTCATCAAGGCACCCGAAAACATTATTTCTAACTACACCCCGTTTTCTCATGACTAGAAAGAATTCCAAATCGTGAATTAAATCATGGTAGAGAGTATGCAAATCACTTCAATGCGGGCGAAAGAAAGAACTACACTTAACTAACTTCTTTGCATACATTTCAAAGAAGAAAGTTGGAATGTAGGTGTCAGATTTACACATAGTACCAACTTTTAATTTCCATTCCAACTCATTTGATCCCGAAGTTTTTGTTATTTGTGGCAATGCAGCTCCTGTTTTTTAAACATGAATATGAAATAAGATACCGACTACCGAGAGACTTCATGCTTCTGTAACATCACAGTATTCCTTGAATGAGTTTTCAAGCAACATATTCTTGAACATTAATTCTTCTACATTCACACATAGCAGGTTCGTTGTTATGTATGGCAATGAGTTACATTTGCATTACTATTCCAATCGGACCTTGGAACTTGGAAAAGTCCAAAAACTGACTTCCTATTACGTTTATGTGTAGCTTGTGAAGCATTTGACTAAAAGTCTCTCACGGGATACAAGTTGTGTACTTTGTTGTCCAGCAAGATTTCTATGTGAACCCCTATTGTCTCGGGGAGCAAGATAAGAGCAATCAGCGAAGCAAAACAACTCGTTAGGAAAAAGCCTAAACTTTTTTAACTTCCCATAGACATTACTATTCTACAAATAATCAAGGAGTAGAACGAATGGATGGGCTAGGGAGGAGGGTCCGGCATGAGTCCAGAGAAGCAAATAAATTTTAACTACCCAAGCCGAAGAGGATAATTGGTTGAAATAGAAAGGCAAAGAAATTCCATTTCAGAGAAAGTGTTTTTTCTTTCACAAAAGTAGAAATTTAGTGAAACCTTGTCACAAGAGGAAAGAACCATTTAAAATCAGAGGGAGAGATGAGGAAGGAAAGCTAAGGGTCATTTCCACATTTAATGTTGTCTATGTTTCATCAAGCGAATACTTCAATAGACCTTTACTCTTTTTCGCTATTGCACAATACATTTATATCTTGAATGTACAAGTAACTAATACAAGAACAGATAAATAGCGATAGGAGTCTCATGCCATAGGGGAAAGAAGTTGCGTCCCAGAGATCAACATTAACATTGTACTGCAGTGGTTGTGCCATCACATGTCGCCATTTAGAGCAGTACTGAAAAGTTACTCTTTTTAACTGCCTCTACTTCCACACACACGTATCTGCCACCCTCACATATGAGAAACAAAAGGAAGGATATAGGATGAATAAGACTGAAAGAAAAGCAAAGCCCCTTGATACTTTCTTCACAATAGTAAGCACTGAAGTTGAATAGTACGACACAATAAGAAGTAGCAGGCAGTATTCCCGATGCAATTATTTATCGGGCCCTAGGTCTTACTATTTATATGAGTCTTGTTCTGGCATCTACATCGTTTATTACGACAATCAAGCTTGTCTCTTTGGTCTGCTCTTCCCTTCAACTAGGACCGAAATCGTATCACATTCTTTACGAAAACCTATTGTACTGTAAAAAAATCCATGTCAAATGTACACATACATACATCTTTCTCCACTGGTTCTTTACTATCTTGTTCACTTTTTCAGTTCCATTTCCTAACGTAAACAGCCCATCTATTAAATGTGTGTTCTAAGTTGTATTGAAATACAATTTGATGTTATGTTACTCATTCTATTCATATAAGGTGGACACTATCTCAATTTAATTTGTACTTAAAACTTAGGCCGGAACAGACCTGGTGTACTCAGATGAGAGATGGACCCTGAAAACTATACTACATTCAGCTTAGGAGGAGCAGGTTTTGCAATTATAACGAAAGCCTAGAACTGCCTTAAGATATTACAGCTACTCTACCTGGTATATTAGATTCCAAAGGGTTAATATTCACAGGGATTGAACATTCACTCTGACTTAAATTTCCATTAGATTAAGCCATTGGAATTTCTCCTTTCGCTTCACATAGCATCATACTTTTACACTAACTACTAGACTTTAAATATTGAATTAGATAATTCATATAGCAGAGCAAAATTACTGAAGATATATTAGAAAAGGTGAAAGGGGAAATGAGCATTAAAGTCTTCTCCCTTGTGATGATCGTGAGCCTTATTGTTCCGAGAAGAAAAAAACTCATTTCGATGAAACTTTATTATTGAAGAAAGACTCATTAAAATGGCTAAAGAGAAAAAAGTGGAAAGTTCCCTTTCTCATCTTTCCTTAGCATCTTGACAGCAGCAAAAGGTTCAGTTGAACCTGCATATGACTATAAGGAGTAATATAATGCAGCCAACGTTTACTCCTATACAGTTCCTTTATTGGATTACTCTTAAAAGTGTGACACGATGGTATGGTAGTTGTACGCAGCAGGAGAAAGGAGCACGGAAGGATCATTTAGGATATTGGAATGAAGAAACGAGACTGATTCACTCAAGTCTCTTCTTTCTCGCTATCCCTTCTCTATTTCTGCTTAGTCTCCAACCATTTTAATTTAAGATAGGTTTTTCCATCTTCCTCCTAGACTATTACGCTTCACTTAATGAGATGAGGTAACCAAGCACAAGAAGAGCACCTGACACTTTAATTTCAGGCCAAATTAAGTATTAAAATTTAAGTGTTATTACAGCATAAGATGCTACTCCTGCTACCTTCTCCCTTTTTTGCTCCGGGTTTTAATGTAAAGAAAGCAACGAGGTTGCTGGAAATGAGTGTGTGCAGGGATGGCTTAGTAGTCCTTCTAACTTAAATGGGAGAAAGAGAGAGAAATGAGGGGGAGAAAGAGTAGATTGAAGTCAACATTATACTTTTCCGGATATATGTGAGGCAGACGAGTTCCACATGTGAGCTTGTTTTAATACTACCATCAGGGTGTGTGTTGTAGCAGCTTACAGTTGGAACGTACATTTCTTCCTTTAATAGAAGTGAGGTTGGACCCGAATGTATTAGTTGTTTTGCATCCACCAAAAAAGTAGCCTGGAAAGGATTATATGATACGAATAGATCGACTTTTTCGCAAGGGCGTCGTCCTCAACTGGGAATGAGTGGATGGGAAACAAAATGGCTCCCAATTCATTACACCCACTTTCACATTATCCTGTCACGTACTTAAAAAGCTTCCTCTGCCAAATTAATTTTTTCCGCAAATACACGCAGGTCTGAAGCTTTTTTGTCGTTCTTTCTTTCATCTGTTCAGGAATCAAGAGATTACTTCCAGATAGGTGGTCTTGGCGAAGTGGAAGAATGTGACAGATGAAACAAAAAGATATACCTGGTCTGGAGTATTAACAAAAAATATATGCTTTAAAGGAGTCCCTGCATGTGCACTGAATGTTCTTCGGTAATTTCTATACTAAACGTTTCCAAATTTTGCATTTAATTATCCTGTGGAAGAGTGTAAGTTATGTGACAGCTTTTTTACCAACGAAAGGAGACAGTACAAAGATGAAATAACATATCAAAAGAACTATAAGAGCTCCCATCTTTCATTATTCGTAAATGTCAAGTATGTCATACCAATCATTACACATTAAGAGGACTAAAATAGTCCTTTAAGATATTCTAGAGAGGGAAATCTCAACAGACTCGGTAAGTCAAGTGGAAGTTTGATTATTTTTATTGTTTCTAGTTAGCATAATTAAAGCTAACATTGTTCAGCACTCTGAAAACTTCCTGCTTTTTAGACCATCACTCATCTCGTCGAGAGAAATGTCTGTGTACATTGGTACGTTCCAGATCACTTCTCTTGCTTGTATAAATAATCCTTAATTAATGCACTTTATGTAAAAGCAGGATGATGGAGGAAGCAGAAAAACTCTTCAAGCATCAAGTACTACTAACTCATAAGTGTATGTTCGAAGGGTGCTGATGAAACACTCATCTGCATGACTTGATTCCAAATAAGTGTATAGTTCTTTGCTTCATTATTATATAAAACAATGAATCCAAGATACACTTTTTTATACTAAGCTGTGCAGACACAGTAGGTATATTCAGTAGCAGAAGCATGCATATTCTGAAGATCATTACAGCAGCCAACCAAAATACTAAATACCCCATCCCCGGTCTTGAGAGCTTACTGCCATTACAGCATTAATTTTGAAAGAATAGAACAATAGGACCCGTAAAGTAGCTGAGGAAGTTCTCCATCCGCTGTGACTAATAGACTATCTTTTAGCTTGACACTAATTATATTTACATAATGACTGAGTACTTCGCTCAAACTTTACTTTTCTCTTTAGTAGCAAAGTAACAACTCAAACTCTTGGAAAACTTGGAGGAGAAACAACTTTGTTTCCACTTCTTGATTGCTTCATTTGACTATGACTTCCAATTTGAATAATGAGATAATTACATTAAAAGAGAAGGAGGGGAAATACTTCTGACTGAGTAAAAGTGGAGAGACATGTAAAGGAAAGTTAAGCCATCTCTTCTCTCAACTCGTTGCTGACATTTCATCGTCGTGTGCCTTTCATTTTACATATTTATGAAGCAAAATAACAGGACTTACTCATCATCTCCTTTATTATACCTTGGGACAGCTCGCATGCCTCTCACTCATTTGCATTTGTACGTGTGTCATGGGACTTAATTGGTAATGGTAATGGTACGTGTAAGTCATGCAAACACTGCTACTCGTCTCCTTTTTGTTTGTGTGTCTACACGATTTTCCACCAACAATAAAGACTCTTTCTGAATGAATTGAATACACATCATCATAAGACAGAAGGGTGAAGAAGATATAGTCAACAGTATAAACAAAATCAGGGCTCGTCTTCTTTCACAGATGATGCAACATAGAAAAAGAAGGATTCCTTTTAAAATTGTCTGTGAAGAAGGGTTACATAGTTAAAGTATACGAAGATATCAACTATCAAAGTATATGGATAGATGGGACGAAAAGAAAACAAAACAAGGTAGATATCTCAGTTCATAATGTAAATCCCCTATTCATTCGATTCAAAATGAACTGGTTGGTGCCGAGGAGTTCTGTGTACATAGGCCAAGCTCTCTTGTCGTCGTACAATAAAGCAAAGCAGTGTAGCAAATAAAAGGAGGAAGACAGAAGAGCAGCGTAAGGGATAAGATGATCATGTCATGATGAACACCCATTACTATGCTAAAATGATGTGCCTAAAGAAAACACTGGGTTGCTTTTCTCTTTCTTTTATCAAAAGCTTTTATTTCTGGAACTCTTCACACTCGTCTTCATCGAAACAGATTTCTACGCCAGATTTTCTTCACTGCTATGCATTATAGCTCCGAGGAATTAGCTCTTAAGTGCCATTTTTAAGATTAGCAAAGTGTGTTATACCATATTATTTATTATTAGTTGGGATTTTGGGATATTATTTTACTGATTAAAGTAAACCCACTGGACTGATTTCATGAGAAATGGCATACAGCTATTTAAATGCTTCAAACAACGGAAAATTGTTGAATTTAATGGGTATTACACAATTTCCGACTAAGAAAAATTCACCAAGATATGTCACTATTATATCATGTAATTTATTTGTATTATTAGAGAAAACCGCAATTGCAGAAAGCAATAGAAAGTACGTACATCCGTTGAGGATCAAGCAGGTAAGATAAGGAGGAAACAATTTAATGGAGGATGTTGCTCTACAAGAACAACATTTTTAATTGAAGATGTTTCCGGATTTTCTCGTCTTAGTCTCTTTCCAACCATTACCCTTCCTGCTTTCCTATACGCTCATCCCACACACCCAGTGTTCTGTTAAGCAGGGAAGCTGCGAGAGAACCCATGTTAGTTAGTCGTTCTATTGTCTTTTCTCTCCTTCATTTTAGCCAGCAGGATTGCCTGCTCTCCTCACTTGACTTCCCTTTCTCCCTTCCTTCTCCATCCATTACTAGCCAAATTGATCCAGCCGATGGACCAATCGGGCACGTTTCCAGTCCATGTAATCAAGTGTCTTCTAATGGCTTTTACAAACTATGTATCTACTGGGAAAATTGCTTCCATCGAACAAGGCCCAAGATTGAATTGCTAATTAAAACTTCAACTGGAGAGAGAACCAGACATCACGAGTTGTCTGCGTGTTCTCGTGGCCTTTCCTTTTTTAACATTTCTTTCAATTCGTTGGTGTCTCTTTCGTGTCTCTTAAAAACTTCCGTAAAATAGATAAGTCAACTGAATTCAAGAGTAGAATTTTATTTGGTAAATTTGATTATGAGTTTAATTTAGATTCAAGCATCTTGTTTTTTCTTAAATGATTAAAAATCGTAAGAAATAAATTATAAAATACCTATGAACTCGGCAGTTTTCCCTGAGAAGCACTATTGACACACTATTCCACAATTTAGCTCACAATACACAAATAACTGTAATATGACTGTATGACTAATAAGTAGTCAGTTATCACAATTTAGACGTAATTTAAACTAAACATTTTTATGCTTAGCAGATACCCATATGGTATTAGCTCAGGTGCTCTTTGGAATCGAAGTTCTGCTTGGCACTAAAGATTTGATGCAACTGTCAATAGCTGAGAGAGGATGACAGTAAGTGCGATAAAAATGGTGAATTCGCAGTGGCAAGCAGGATTTGAAAGACACGGGTGAATTATAAGCATACAAGCCTCTGATAACCCGTGCTAACAACATCAACAGAAGGTTCTTTCAGTCTGAAAGGTGAATGGATTTAAATGTGTATGAAAAGTGAAATATGAACGTATCAAAGTAGTATCAAAAGGGTATTTCATTGTAAATGGAGATAGGATTGAGAGAGAAAGACTAATGCATAAAAAGTGTGTACCCTTAGAACCTTCAACCTTGGGACACTCATTGTATGCAATTTTTTGTGGTTATCTCTGTAAGGGAAAGTAAGCAAGTAGGGGTAAAAAATAGGGCAAGGGCACACACAGAAACCCTGGCGAATCAGACTTATACTTGTTGTACGTGTACCTCAGTGTAGCTGCGTAAAGCCGAAGTAGACCCTTTATTATTATCATGACTAATGTATGGATGCATTTCTTTCTCCAGGCTGGTATTTTTTATTCCACTTTTTATCGTCCTACTTGTTCTTCTCTTTTTACCATGTCTCTGTAACTTTTCAATCGATTCTTACTTCACGAATCGAATCGAACCTTTGCTTTATTTTTTATTGAAATGTACATTACCCTATCCATACATTCCCAGAATGAATCGTTAGTTAAAAAGATGAAAGACGAGTTCCATCCTTTTCAACCCTATTTATTCGCTTTACACAGATCACCCATTTGATTTCCAATACATTCCGGGTACTTCAACCGTTAGAAATTATACAGTTGCACATTGTAGAGAAAAATTATTGAATAGAATTCTACCTGAAACCAAATGTTCCCATGATTTTAACCGACTGATTGAAAAAAAACCATGAGGTTGGCACAACGTGCATAAAAATCGACAAAATCATCTGCCAAACTTACTGTGCTATGTAGTGGTTTCAAAATTAACCCGTCAAGAGAAGCCTATATAGAATAGTCAAGTGTTTTATACACATCGATTCGATTACACAAAGAATAAAGAAGATCATAAATGCGATGTAAGTGAGTATTAATGAAAAAATGGATGTAGAATACACCTCTCAAGCTTTGTTTAACTCCCAGACACTAGGTTTGAGCGAAAAAGAGCTTTACTAAGCAAATAGACTAGTTGAGAATGGTATTCCAGAAATAATTCCATTATCATATCAAATCCCAAGCGAAGGAGACGGATTGAATTCAAAAAGAAATTAGATCCGAATGTGAATGTATGGGCGGAGAATAAATAAAAACATCATTCGTATTCCCATTCTTCCTAAGACGAGTTCACATAATATAAGCTGTGTACGTTGTACGTATGTGGTAGCCGGAAAACAACAGCTTTCAATAACAGGCACCAATAAATTCAATAATAATGACGAAGACCTCGGGAGATATCAAAGAGACTCATCGTCAGCTGCAATAATCCTTCATCCTTTTTGTAATAAAAGGGAAAATGAGGATATCCAAGAAGATCTGGGATGAGGAAGACTTCGAGTCTCTCTGCTTCCTCTTAGCTTCATAAAAGCAAAGAAAATATTATGGGATTGGATTTAAAAGAAATAGGAAGTGTGTTGAGGATATAATTTCTTATTGTCAATCTTGAGCTGAGACTGGGCCTTTAAAAAATAAACGAGACTCTTCCTTCGAGCTTAAGTCTCTTAAGGATTATGTGAGTGAATCCTCTGTCTGCTTGAGTTCGTTTCTCCTTTCCTTCTCTCCTTTTCACCGATGGTGTGTATAAAAGTTATATACTTTTTATGTACTCGGGCTTTTATTAAAATAGAAATGAAAATGACAAACAGATAGTACAGTCAAAGGAAGTCGCGATCTCTTGAAGCAATGACGGAATGGATGCAAACGCTGCTGCCCTAAACAAGATCTTATAGTTTATTACTAGAACTTTCCTTCCTTCACGCCAAATTATTAGAAGTGAAACTACAATTATCAGTCTCTCCTCTTAATTGTATACAGAAGATAGAGTGAACCTTTCATCTGTAATTAAAATATCTCTCATGGTTTAAAGGTTTAAACTGCATCCCAAGTCCAGCAGACAGACTCGAATGTTTTTCTTGTGTCGATATGTCTTTGTCATACTGAAAGTGCATAGTAAACAGGGTTTGGAAAGAATGATTGAGTGGACGCAAAATATGTCGTTTCATTTCCTTTCTCCTACAGATGCACGAAATAGGTAAGGAAAAGTAGACTTTCCCGACGGACAAACACACATTTCCAGATTATATAATACCAACTCGGACACACAAAATATGAGCCTACTTGATAAAAGCAAAAGTCTTCCGATTACACGAGACCAATAACCAGTCAACCAGCTTCTGGTATTGAAATATTTTATTGAGTTTCTTTTTTGTGGAGGAATTGGGGAAAGTGCTAGAATAGTTTGGACACTAAACTAGCTTTCTTGTATTAGTGAGTACAACCTATATACACAGACACACTCATTCAGCAACCCTGGCTACTTATGTCTCCTCAGTACTTAGCAGTTGGAATGCTCCCAGTTCTCTTAAGCAACCCAAAGTAACAAGAATAGGAAGGGACTAGTGGATATTTTATTTTTTATTATTTGAGAGAGAGATGTGAATGTGATGTGAAATGGAATGAAATGAACGCCTTGGACCCAAGTGGTTTTAGCCCATTATGACCAGAGTCCAACAACAGCCAACAGCCACTATTCTTGATGTCCTTGCCATTTTACCAATTATGTTATCCCATTATATCCGTGTTCACTTCAAATTCCACCAGGCCGTTCTAATATTGGACATAAATTCAAGCAAGATTACACACATACTCTGTCTCTCATACAAATAACATTAGGTTGGTTCAAGTTTTAGATGTCCAGTCATCCAGCTCAGGAGAAAAACAGGAGGCTCAAAGTGTGTCTCAAAAGCTGAGATCAATTTCCACACTAGGAATGTGTACATGACTTTCCTCTAGAAACACACAATGCTTTAATAGGAAATGTACTAAGTCGTGGACGATTGCTTCGGGCTAAACTTTCTCTGTAGGTTTTTACTCGGGTATGTAATTTGACTCGTATTGTTTACTGAAAGGTGAAGTTGAGTTTCCATCAATTCATAAATTCATCTCACAATTTTTGTCTCAAGTTCTTTTGTTTCCTCTCAATATTATTATGATGACGCACATCGCCTTAAATCCGAAGGGTAGAAACGACTATTATACGCTTTTAGAAATGTGATCTATTAGACAGTCAATGGACAATAAGTATGAGTCTAATTACTGTTTCTTACTTTGGCTGCAACGTCAACTTCAAAGAGGTTTTGTTTAGCTGAAGTAAAAAACAATACGAATAATCAGAATAATGAAATCAAATAACCATGCAAAATAGAGAAACTTTCTTGTTATAAATGAGAGAGCAACTTCTTCCTTTATAAAGGACAGCCGTAAGGAAAGAATGGTTTGCATAATAAGCTAATAACTTAAAAGGCATGATAGCCTCACGTTAGCTTTGGGTTTTCTTATTAAAAGAAATTTTGGTTTCTTGCTCTGATTTTATCAACTCTGGGTTCTTTCTCTGAGTCAAATGAAAGGATGAATATTCTCGTTGTAAGAGAAGGAAATCTTATGTGGATGATAGGAAAGGGTTCCCCAAACTTTGTTGCCTTCATTTTTTACGAGACTTACTGAGATAATGGGTAGACATCACGGGATATGAGATATTCTAATCTTATTCTCTCCCATTAGTTACATGGCACATCAGGGACGTCCTTCTTCATTCTTTTCTTCCTTCTCGCATAATCTTAACTCGTACAAGATTTCATCGTAATGAAACCCAACTTTTATCCATTTATGAATTCTATGAGTATCATAATCATTGTCATTATCTGGACTTTCTACCTTCCGTAGAAGTCATAATTCTGACTACAACCAAATCATGAAAGACGCACAAAGATTTCATGCGTGCTACCATTAAGGCAGCTATTTCAATCTAATTGCTTATCAGTTTTAGTGTATAAAGCTACACTAATAACCGTGTTAACACACCAATATTATCGTTGTGCATTGTGTTCCGAAGTTCAGAGCGCTTAAACTATCATTGCCTTAGCATCTAGCGTCAAAAGCCTACGCTTTCCTAACTAAGGCGCCCAAGTGAAAGCTAGTTTGAGAAAGACAGCAATTGGTTTGCTGCTTTCGGTTAAACAGGAAAGGATTTAACAACCCTAGTGCCTGGGATAAGTGGAATGCTTATTTCCTTATTAGAGCTATTAACTCTGTCTAATAATAAAAATGGCTTTACGGGTGATTTCCTGAAGTGCTTGGTGACGGTGGAGAAACGAGTTAGCAAAGTTAAAAGCGGTAATGTAATGAATCTCATCGTCTTAATGTTTATGACGAAAGGTTATACACGAGGAGGTGGCAATTATATGGCCTTCTCGCCCTTGTTTCATCCCGTCGTAGAGTCATTACTGCTCGACTATCCGGACGTTAGTATCTCGAGTCATTACTTTTAAAATCCTATCTGCAAGAGGCCATTAATTTTCTAATTTGGTTGGATGAATCTTTTTCCTAGAAGAATAGGGAGGAAACTGGAAAGCGAATAGGCCAAATAGTCTCTTGGCATTCATTAATTTAATAGATATTTGTTATCTTAACTTCTTAGTTATTTGAACTTCCTGGAGAAAGCCTCTTTTGTTAGTAAATGGGACTCACTGTTCAGAGCCCATTAATTACCCAGGCAGAATTTATTTGTTCTTCTGCTTGGGAAAAGTATTAAAAAGACTGAAATAAACTACTATTCACTGTTAGAAAACTGGGGGAGCTTGACTAGCCTTATTAGACCGTGTGCTCTTCTGGCTCCAGACTAAAAAGCTTTTAGTCCTTTACTTCACAAGCTTCCTTTACCAAAAAGATGAAAACAAAGTTTGCAGTTGGCGAGGAAAAGTTTCTTAGTAAGAATCTAGTTAAGCTAACTAACGCAAAGGAAGAGTAATGAGTGCATTATACAGTAAGGGATTCTCATCTCTTCTAATCCCTTTAGTTTCACTAGTACTTATAAGTGAAAAAACTTTCTAACGTAACAAAAAAACCTACAGACGGTTATAAATTGCTTGTCTCACAATCCAGTTAGTGCTAAAGTAAAGAAAGCTACACAAGCATTAGCAACCCTGTGTGTCTGCCACAGTTTCCGCTTTTCTTTTCCAGTATTCATTACATTATGCAAAATACTTTCTTAACAAGCTCAAGAGCTAAGGAGAAAACATATACAATCCTTTAAAGAAAAGAGCCTCCTTCAAGCATCGCATAATTTGGCTGGTGTAGCAAATACCAATTCTCTGCAGTTAGTTACAGTTCGACTTTTCTGGACAGATTGAATTCCTCATTTATTTTAGACGGCTCAGAACCCATTAGTAGTTCCAAGCTTAATTGAACCACACTGCCTGGCTCACTATTTACTGCTAGGTCTGCGGTGGTGTGGATCTTGTGGTTGAGTCTGACTGGGTTTAACGCAAACTCCAAACCATTTCATGAATTACGAAAGTGAGGCACATATATGGTGTTCGTTCCATACCTCATCAGAATCAGACGTGAAGGGAGATAGAATAATGAAATAATTCTTTGGGAGAAAAATCAATAATGATTTAAATGAAGTCTCCTCCCATTTCTATCTCCTATCTTAGCGAACTACCACTCAAGCATGCATTCGAACTGTTCTTTCAACTTCACTCGGTGATATTGAGTGGTGTGGAATAATGGCGATGAAGTTGAGTAGAGATCAATTTAGGTTAAGTAGAAATAGCTCCGTACCCACAATGGATTCACATAATAATGCCTACGTCTCTCTCTCTCACTTTCTACTTAAATTCTAAATGAAAACTCTCTTCAAACTGAATTATATTTAGAAAGAGTGAGGCGAGAAAAGAGAATGGAATAAAGAAAAAAGGAAATCAAGAAGAGAAAATGCCAAAGAATGAAATTGAGAGGAGGTGAGGCTGCTGGAACTTAAGTAGTGTGGGGAACAAAAGAAATCAGATTTCCTTATCCAACCAAACGAAGAAGTCAGTCGAATTTCGCTTTACAGAGTCTTTGGTTGACTCACTCCCCTGTCAACCCTTCGTCAAAAGTCAAAGGGAAATGAATCAAAGTTTTTCTCATTTTAGAAATTTAATTATTCCTCTTCTATTCTGCAGGAACAATCTCTACCACTAGTCTCACACTCTTCACAATTTCTCTCTAGGACTCTAGACCCTCCACGATCTCAGTTCTTGTACAATCATCATCAAACAGTCAATCCCAAGTCCCAATCATCAATTTTCTATACTTCATACTTCCTTCAACACCATTTCTAATTTTAGATTTAATAAGTGTTCAGCTAACTAGCTCAACTTATGATTCACCGACTATGAGCGCGTAGCTTCTTCAAAAATAATACTTCCTTGTTTCTTTATATAATCCATATTAGATCAATTCAATTTTTACAAGAAAATAAGCTCACCCAGAAGTGATTTTTCCTTTAGTTCAAATACTTTCATAGAAAATTCAAGAATTTTAAACTATTAAGCCAAGAAAATAAAATAAATACAACGACTACTGTTGGCAAGCAAAATCCTAATATTAAATTATCACTCCACTCCCAAGTCCCCCATATAAAGTAACTTTAAAATCAGTTTTTATAATCGAAGACACAGAGAGAGGGTGTGAGGAAAGTAATATATTTTTTCCCAAAATCAGGATCAAGATGGCATCATGATCTAATGCAATCACGAAGGGTTATTGGGAGAAAACTTTTCTAATATATGCTCACATGTTTCTCTCGCTGCGTCCTGCCTTCAGTTCCTTCCTAATCTTCATTTCTCTTGGTGAAGGAAGAAATGAGTATGATGCTAATGCAGATAGAATGACTAAAAACACACACACGAACCGAAGCTGGGATAAATCTAAAATACCATCCGTAAGGGGAAAGTTATAATGAAGCACGAGGGTTATACCGCGTCCTTAAGTAGTGAGATTCATCATACAGTAAGTAATCATTTCTTGAAGGAAGCCTCTCCCTAGTCTTAGTTTTTTAGTGGCTCATACGTGCAAAGTGATAAATATCTTCCTTCGCTATGATGAGGATGAATTGACTTGGGTGGTAGTGGAGGTTACAGAGGATTCTGAGATTACATGTTTCTCTGCACCTTTCCCCATCTAATAAGTTGAGCAATCACACACATAGTCGCACATTCTAGTATGGTCTGTACATCCTGAGATAGTTAATACCTAGGTCGTGTGGAGTAAAAGTCTATCACAATGTACAAGGAAACCTGAGTAATATATTATGAAAACACTAAAACGCATTGAGGCTCAGGGAGGAAATATGAGAATAGTATTTTATATTAGTTAGTTAGGAAGTGAAAGGGAAGCAGTTGAGAATTATAATGGCTGAGGGAAATAACAAGGCATGTGGACTATGGACTGCTACATACTCACGAGCTATCGTACATTTTATCCCTTCCTTTAATTTGTTATCATCTCATGTCTCATCTCTCTCCGCTATACATTCTGGTATCCTTCTCAGCCTCACATTTACACACATGACATTATCGAAAAGGGCTCGTGAGTGGTGTTAGTAAAAGGTTGAGATTAGATGAACATTAGAAACACAAGACCACATCTGAAGAAGATACGCAGCCACCAAAGGAAGGATGAGGTAAACCTTTCCTCCGAGGGCTTTCCTATATTCCTTCCTCTCACACACATACTTTCGTCCACACACTTAGCTACTAAGTTGGAGGTATAATTTCTCCTTAACTTAGTTGATATCTGGTGGTTGATAATGCTACCTACGATGAGTCTGCTGAAGTGATCACTTGCAATAACTTTAAATTATTGTCCATGGGAATCCTCCTTTCTTCTACCATCTCTTTCGTACATTCTCCCACTCATGCTATTCAATGTACTTCCTCCATCACGACCAATCCATTTCCTCATCATGTATGAGTGTGTGTGTACGTAGGAGATATGTGTACACACACCGGTTTAGAAAGCCATGATGATGATCATCAGACACACAGGAAAGAAGACGAGGTTGAAACTAATGAAAGCGGGCGCCTGCCGTCTCGTCTGCGCAATGAACAGATCTAATCTCATTAGAACAAAAAGGGGCTCTACTTTCCTTCCTACCCATAGTCCTAATGCCTAACTTTCCCTTCTTTGCTTGCATTATCTTCTACTTTATTTCACATATGAGGATCTTTCTCTCATCATGTATGGGTGGCAAGATGGTGGCTCTTGCTTCTGTAAGTAAAATTTTTATTTCCACAAACTACATCATGCTCTTCCATGCTGGTCCTATGATTATCCTTTACTCCTCCATTATCTCTTTCCGTCCTCGGGAACTAAGTAATCGGGTACCTTGTTCGAATAAACCCAAACTTCACAAAAAAGGATCCGATGGAAGATAAAGGGCTCTGATATTTCTTACCCTTCTTTGTCTCCTAAAAATATACAAGTTCCTAACTACCTCCCGCATGTGTCTGAATTTCCGTGTGGAGTAGGAAAGCATCTCAAAAGAAATAACAAAAGTTTCCTTCAGCCTTCAACCCCGTAGTATCATCACAACTCAAGAGAAATTGTAGATTGAGGTATAAGAACAGTGAAAGTAATAATGTTACATATAGTCAATATCACTGTACAGCTATTATCTCAAGTTTTTGTTGTTACTTAACTAACAACACTTTGCTGTACATTTCTGTTGGAAAATAGAGCAGTCTTTAGACACAACTCAAGGAGGAGATAAAGAAACTAACTACAAGAGAGAGAGAGGCATTTGAGCTTGTTCATACAATGTTAAGTGAGCCCCCTTCTTACGTGTTGTCTTGAGAAAAGTTGATACCGAAATTAAATGCCTTTTATAATATGGCTTGCCTTGTTCTTGTCACATCAACTCTTCTAGCCGTCCTTTTGGTCCGTCACTTTTATCTCGTAGTTCTTATAAACTTTCTCTTGTCCTTTATCTTCATCCTTGTTGTTCTACCCTTTTCTCACTGCTCTTTCCTTCAGTGTTGTTGTCCTGTTTCAAGTCATATCACTTCTTGTCAATCTTTCGTATCATTATTACACGGTGGAGTTCAAGACAATACAGCCTACTTATAGCCGTCACAGCACCTTAATGTTCTTGTGATTTTATATACACAGCAAAAGTCATGTCCTTAGTTATATGCTCTATTTCATCCAATGTACAAACTACTCATATGAACTCTTATTTCCTGTTACTGTCATCAATGGTGACAGATTAATCCTTCGATTAGTTAAATGTGGTTAACGACTTTAATTACACTTAAGCCAAATGACGGCGAAGGTTTACATTACATCACATTGCATATACATTTTAAAAGTTTTACTTTGTTTCATATCATGTCAGCTGAAAGTACACTCGTTTTCGTTTGGATCCCTTCAAGGGGACTTGCCCTGGTTGTTTCAAGCTCCGCTTGGTTGCGTGCAGGGAAGGGCTCTTTGACTGCTCTTCATAAATACATTCATTGACTACATACGACATTTCAAGTCGAGTTGGGCAGTTGCTGCAAGAGGTCACGTTAGGCACAATTGTGTACACAAAAGGAAGTACGTATCCTAATCCTGAATATAATACTTCCTTGTGCTTTGAAAGTTTGAAACACAATACTAGCGTTTCATGCACCTATCCTAATAATCCAATGATTACTTCTTGCCAGAGGACCAAGAGAAATCAATAGTTAACATTTATTATTATTTGTTTCCCTTCTATCTTAATGTACCTCCCTTTCTTATTCTCCATTTACACAAGTCATATGAAATACTATATTATACAGTAG
Organism: Isotomurus graminis; assembly: GCA_034696565.1. Classification (NCBI taxonomy): domain Eukaryota; kingdom Metazoa; phylum Arthropoda; class Collembola; order Entomobryomorpha; family Isotomidae; genus Isotomurus; species Isotomurus graminis. The sequence goes on from JAQGAB010001002.1 coordinate 17,781, forward strand.
TATAGAATAGAGATTAGCTTTCATATTAAGAACTGAATTCACATAATTTTCGAGGCCCTGGTGCAAAACACTTAGTCGATAACCATTAAGTTCCTTTGGGCCTGGAATCAAGCTGTCTCCCAGAGAGAGGCTAATGCCATATGCGGCTTGCATGAACAACTTAACTTTTGAATACTTAAAGTATATGCACATAAGCAAGTTAGCATGAGCACATAAAGCGATATTAGCTATAAAGAAACGGGGAGAAAGACCAAGTGAACCAAAACTGATTGAGAGGGTCCTCATGTATGCAGATGGGCGAAGGAAAGTATTCGGCTGTTCCATCGTCTTCGTCTCCCAGAAAAATCTATTTTCTCCGATTGGAGCATATTTTTGCAATCACAAGACTGAGGAGGTTGTATGATTGTATGGACATTCAGGTAAAAATATGATGAGTGGGAGATTTACTCAATGAGTCTTTGAACTGTGCTTGAGGTAATAAGGACAAAATAATACTGTAGGGATGAAGATATGATACTGGGTCGTTGGTTGTGGTTAGACATTTGGGTATCATTCTATTTAATAGTGCTTTGTGACATTGTGACAAGTGCGCACTAGAAGCAACTGTAACTTAATATACTTTCCCAAATACACTAAATGTAAGTAGAACCGAAAGAAAAGGGAAACGTAAGGTGAGGAAGGTAAAAAAGAATAGGAAATCCATTAAGAGAAAAGGTCTTCAAAGTGATCAAACTTTTAAAAAGTCGCTTGCAATAAGTCGATTTTTTATCCTTTCTCGCGTTTCCCTACCTTCTAGATTCAAAGTGAAAGTATATTTTTATACAGAACTGCGTGCAATACTTAACGAACCAGAGTAAACAAGTGGGGTGGCGAATCACGGAAAAACAGAAATCTATTCCAAAATATATTCCACTTCTTCCTCGCTTCAATAAGATCAAATATTATTTGTCATTTTAAATATCAGTAAGGTTTAGGTGGAGTGCTTTGATAAACATGATTAGATAGGAAATAGGAAGTGTTCTATAATTCTGTAAGCCATTTCTAGCATTGTATTTAAGATTATGGTAAGCGAGTCTCATATGAATCGATGTGAATGAGCTTGAGCTGTGAGAATTATAGAAAACTCGTGTGTATTTCTAATTTCTTTGTACTGTACATCATACAGATAGTTCTGAAGTTTTAATCGAATGATCTTACATTAGGACACATCCTTGGCTAAATTAAATAGAGCAAAATAACACTGTTTATAAAACAATTCATTAATAAATTGTATAAGCGACTCAGGTTAGGAATAACGACTGTTGTGTGTAGAGAAGAAAGCGTTCCAAGAAAAGGAGCAGCAGCTGTGGATCAAGTTCCTGCGTATTTTTACAGATGGCCACAAAATCCTGATTCAAACATTTGAAGTGAGTCGACAGTTTATCTGTGTAATTTCTATTTTATTTTACTGCACTCTACTCTACCCAGTCGTGGAAGTAGCTCAATATGTGAGATGTCTTTCACTTTGACCAAGGAGTCTCAACTTCACCATCTTCTGCACCAGGCCAGAGCACCGTTAAAACATTTAAGATCTTGAGGACCGACTAACCTTTAAGTAAGCTTTTAATACCCAGTATTGAGAGTAAAAATTAATCTAAATGTTTACCTATATAGCCTAGTTAGACTACAAATATCACATTTACACATCATGTTTATCACGTATTTACTTTAGCATTACGTTTATTAAGAAGTGAAACTTCTTTATGTGAATGCAGTGTCTGTCTGTGTGTGTGTGTGTGTGTGTGTGTGTGTGTGTGTGTGTGGCGTGCAAAAATATCTCGAAGACGGGCAGACATTTTCAAATTCTGTTTTCGGGAACC